>VXBO01012988.1:287840-331837 GCA_013400135.1 Rhinoptilus africanus | reverse complement strand
CCCCCCCCCTTTAAATCTGTCACTTGATATATAGTACATTACAAACTTTGTACACTAGGAAATTGCTTTCCACAGGAGCACTTGTTTTGTTGTTGCTTTGGGATTTCTGTTAGATTTCCTTACCAATTAACAAAATTATTTTTCCTATGATTTTAAGGGCATTGCTGTGGACAGAGGGATGCTATGCTTGTTAAGCATGGTCTACTCTAAGGCAGACCGACCACCCATTTTCAAAATGTTCCAGAGAACAAAAGATGTTCATGCTGACATATCATATGTTCTGTCATTGTAACACCGAACTATTAAGTAAAACTGTCCCTCAAGGCAAAGTGTTTCATTTATTTTCCTTTGAATAAGTAACTTGTTTATTAAGATGTACTAAGTGCCTAGATCCAGGTTGTACTGCAGGCAAGGAAAATTGATATATTGCAGCTATTTGGTATTGGATGTTTTATATTTAGGGGAATTATTTTTAGTTTTGGTTAAGGAGAATATTTTGATAGGACAGTTGGATGAAGTACCTGCTCTAGAATATGCAATGTGTTGTTTTAAAAACTCTTTCATTCAAGAAGTTATGGTGGTGACTGATGAGAGAATCTGATAATGGATGCTTGCAGGAGTAAGAAAGGCACGTGAGCAGCATGTGTATACCTGTCTTCATCAGAGCTCTTACATTAAGTAAGGACAAAACTTGGCATTCTTATTCAGACACTGGATCTTTTTGGGGAATGAAGACAGACATGGTCATGCTGAACTCCGCTTACATACTCTCAGTAGGTGTCATCTGGTCAACATGGACTGACATTAGAAGATATGACATTACTTTTCTTGGGCTGATATTACTTGTTTCACTGAGAGCTCAGAAAAGATGAAGGGGGAAAAGGGTGAACTGGAGAAGGCAAAGAAAGGAATTCTGTGTAAGGCATGAAAGTGCTTGAGAAATTATGTGCCTGTGAGTGATTGTGGAGGTGGGAGGCAAACTTGTTCTCTGTGTCTGCATTTACATCTGTACACAGGATCTTGATTTGGCAGAAGGGACTGAAGCTCAGGGAGACAGTGGGCACACAAGAATTAGTGGTAACAGTTAAATATCGAAAGAAAGTAAAAACCCAGCACCAGATGGTCTAACCTTGTGCAATGCTACTCAATCATCTTGTGGGGACACATGGTGCTGATTAAGCTTAAAACTGCAAATAATGATATAAATTAGCTGGCTAGTGATAGACTGTTTATGATCCCTAGCTTTACAAGATTTTGTTACCTCATCTGAAAAACATCAACTGAGACAGTCGTGTCTAAAGCTTTCAGGATAGAGTTTAAAGAAAGCAAGCAGTAACATTGCTAATGATTTCTCCTCACCACCCCCAGACGTTCCCAATCTTCCCCTTTCTCTCTTTCCCTTAATTATCCTCTGTTACTCACTTCTACACGTACTGTAGCTCTTGGCACACTGAAACTATGTATGGGTTTTCATTCCATCTGTGGGCTTCGTCTCTGTCCTCTGGACTCTTAAGTTTGGTTTGGGCACGGCTTTGTGACTGAGCTATGCCATTGAGATTCTGCAGTAAAACCCTCTCTGACAGGCTGTGAAGCTGAGAAAGCCACAGTGATGCTCAGCCTCATTTCCTCCATCTGTGAAAAGTTGAAAAAAGGGTAGAATGAAGTATTACCTGTCTTGTTTTACAGGGTTGGCAAACTGCCTTAGGAAGGGGTGGTCTTTAGCTGAGCACTTGAACAGTATGGAGCACATGTGCCTCTGGCTTTAGCTGATTTCCTTAAAACATAATACAACTGATGATGATAGTTTGTATCCCTTGGTTCTAGTATAGCAGCAAGGAATTGTCTAGTGAGGGATGAGATTTAAAAGTCCCTGGTTGCAGACAGCTAACATGGCCACCTCAAATATTGTTGTAAGATCTTTCTAAAACTTGGACCAAAGTTGACACCTGAGCTGTGCTGCGTGCTATATGTTGGAGCCTGTTCATTCTGACCTGTATGTGCTGGGTATCTTGCTATGTAATCCCCCCAGACACATATGCAAACAGAGACAAAGCCTGAATCATCTGCCTGACCAGGAATATGTCCACAGTAATTGTGCACAAATTAGGAACACACTCATTAGCTGTAGCCTACTAGTATTCCCTTAGCTTCCCATTCAAGACATTCCTCTGTAGCCCACATGTATTTTATCTTTCTCATTTGTTCCTTTGGGGGCAGCGGGGGGGGCAAGCAATAATCTACAGAGCCTTCTGAATCTAATTTTTTTTTTCTCCGCCCCTTCAAAAGTCTTATTTCCCCAGTAGATACAAACACAGCCGTGTGGTCTAACTACAAAATAGATTGTAGTCAATTCTGCCATCTGCTGATGATCCCTTCTGGCTGCTTGCCACCATGCTTATTATATGTGCCTATATCCAAGTCAGTTGAGGACATTAGTAGAATTTGGCCTATGCTATAGGTAGAGAGAGGCAAAAGTGTCCTGGCTTTTGATAAAACAATGATTTTTGTGCTACTAGAATTATTCTTTATATTCAAAATCAGAATTCACAGTCAATAATTGTATATGTTCCTGTTGCAGCTTTATTAACTGTGTCATAGAAATTTCTTAATTACTGCTGACTGTAAAAAATGGAATCTGGCTAGTGTTTTGAATCGGAATGTCCTCAATTGCTGGGGAATATAGGCAATAAGAGGGGATTAATTTTTAAGAGAGTTAAACCTTGCCTGTATTGGTCTCAGGGCATACCAAACTGTTGCAGTTTGGATACAGCTAAAATTTCAGCAGTGTATTTGTGTGCTGATGATTTGGTGAGGGGGCCTTCCAGAAACAGGGGATCTCATGGTATTTGTGTTTTTGTGGGGAAAAAGTAAAGAACAGAGTGGAACTGTATCCAGCTGTTGATTTCTATCTGCATTCCTAGCCCTTGCCTTGCCCTGGGTCCTCAGTGGTTTTCTGAACATATCCCAGCACCAAAACCTACCTCTTGAGCCAATCTCTCCCCAAACCATTGAACCACAAAGGCAACATAAATGAGAGGAAACCTACAACGAGCCTGCAGTAGATGACTTACAGCACATGCTATAAAGATACAATACTGAAACCATCTCTGAAGATACACCTCCTTAAATTTTTTTTTCTATATTCATTTTTCTTATGAAAGAAACTGTTACTGTGGCTGCAGTAGTCAGGATGGAAATGATCTCAAATAAGCTACGTGATGTCAGTCCTCATTTCTTTAGGACAGATTGGTCACTAGAGGAGGAGAAAAAGTAACCTGGTATATAGCACATCAGGCTGCGTTTTAAGGGTTTTGCATCTTCCTCAAGAAGAGTCAGTTGGTTAGAGCAGAAGTTCTAGCTGCGCCATGTTTCTGATGTAGCATTTCTAATGCTATATTTTAACTCCTTTTCAGTGGCTGAATGCGTATGGAACATGGAGGAAGCAAAGGAATGTCCACTGGAGTATTTAAAACTGTGCTAGCAAGTAGGGTGTGAGAAGGATTTCAGAAAAATGAGAATACAGTGATATTTTAATAACAAGCTATACCCAAGGAACATGTTTATTGAGGAATCTATCCATGAGATCTGGGATCTCTTAGTCTTGAATTCCCGTATCTTATCTTTCTTGCTGTCATGCTATTCCTTAAAGCATCACTGATAACTGCAAGTAGCTTTTCCGGTCTGGTTTTTTTTTTTTTTAACACACTGCAGTTTTCCATCAGAGGAACCTGGAAACTCAATGACAGGCCTGGCAGATTTTCTTTCCCTTTGATTCCTCTAAAAGTTGTACTGTGACTTGGCCTCAATTTCTACAACGCATGCCTTAGGTAAAGCTACCGAAGATTAGTGTAGGACCATAAGGAAGGCTGGAGAAAGGTCTAGTAGGCATCGGATAATGAAAAAATAATTAGAAATTTTAGCCTCCAGTCATGGAAATACTTAAGCACGTGCTTTATTTTATACACCATGACTAATTGTAAGAAAAGCAGTTGGAATTACAGAGGCCCTGATGTGCTGCCAGGGAGGGAAGTTACATAGCTTCCATCTGCAGTATGATTTTGATCTGTTGAATGGTAACTTCTTTGCAAAAAGGTTCTCCACCTTCTTGCATTATACCAGGTTGATCCCCTNGGTGGCCCTGCTCTGGCAGGGGGTTGGACTAGATGATCTCCTGAGGTCCCTTCCAACCCTATGATTCTATGTTTTAACTGAAATTCAAAGAGGATCTGTAATTAAAGGAAGTACGAAGAGAGGAAGCGTTTATCTGTAACTGTGGCTTTCCATATACACTTTGTGCTTATTGCTTTCCAGGTCTAGATACTTCTCTTTCCTCCTTCTTGACTGGAGAAGCAGAAAGTGACCTGTTTATTAACAATTCACATTCCCAGTAAAAAGACCAGATATAAGTCGGGGTGAGTGTAGGAAGGGGATAGAGTGAGTGGGTATGAATTGAAGAGATTCTTGGGCTTTGCACTAATTCAGGCTCTAACTTGGATTACTGCCAGCCACTGGGGGTTACAATGCTGTGGGAGGAGAAAAGGGCTAGGTGTACAGATTTATTTAGCAGTTAATTCAAGTGGTTTGTAAGCTTTTGAATGGTGAGCAATCAGCCCAGTAGGGGAGCTCTTCCACTGTATCTTGTGGAGTGTGCATGCTATTAAGTGTTTATAACAGAATGAAAGCATGTTGTGTTAAAACACTGTGTACTTAACAAGCAGCATGCCTCTTGGCTAATCTAACAGACATCCTGTGTTTGGTTGTAGAAGTATAAGAGGTCAGCATGGCCCTTTTTTTTTTTATTTTGTTGTTTAAATTCTTGTTGACCCCCATACACTTATGAAATAACTGAAAAGTTAAAACCACAAATTCAGCAGCTTTTCTTAAAACTCTAAGTGGTTCACTGACAGTTATTGAGAAAGAGGGTATCAGTGTCTCCTCATCATGCCTGAATGCTAGCTGGTATGCATAGCTTTGTATTTGAACAAGCTTCTAAACATAGAAGAGATTTTTAAAGTGGCCCTTAAATAATTGGAACTTTTGCCTTTTCATTATTTATTTATTTATGTTTCCAAGTACAAACTTTTTACCTTTGCCCTATTCTCTTCTGTGCCGATACTCATGAGTTGTATCAAGAATATTGAGCTTATGAGCTGTTTTATCAAAGCCAAACTTGGGAATGTATGATCTGGGGTGGCAGCAGAACACATTAACTGAAGGTATTAAATCTCGGTCAAAGGTACTTTATCTAACATTTTAGTTCCACAGTCATGTTAGATCAATATAAATAAAAGATAATGATTTTTTAAAGTAGTCTGACCTGAAACATCTTCCTTTCTTGACAGACGTCTATGGCTGTCAGGATAGGTGGTAGCAAGACGCTTATTTGGGATACAGAATATGTAGTAGGCTTTATGAAATATTGCAGTGGTGAAGTGAGTCGGTGAGGTGCTGTGTAATTGTACATCCCCAAAGATGGTTGATACATAAGTTCGGAGACACAGGATAAGAGGAAGAGTTCTCTAATTAAGAATTTAAAAGGTATAGCACTAGATGTGATTGAAGAGGTGGAAAATAGTAACTGAATTTTTGCTGGTTAGTTTGTTTTGGGCTCCTTCCTGCTATAAGCAGTCTGTGCAAAGGAAAGAAGAGTGGTCACCCCACCACACATTTCCTGTGCTCAGATGGGGAGTTTCAAACTATTTTCCTAGACTTTTGTTCTGGTGGATGTGGGCACAAAGCAGTTCTCTAGCTATAAGACTGGTGTTGAAGGACTAGGGAAAAAGAAGGGGTTGAGTTTCTGGGAAGAGGAGAGATCCATTTCTGCAGAGGAGTTGCCCAAGTGCAAGCTGGTCTTCTAACTGTGAAGCTGCCAGGACTTGCGTGTGATGCAACGGAGGAAAAGGGAGGCTGACATCTCCTGACTCAAGATGGCAGATTTCTGTTTTGCTGCTTGAACTGGCCGGCAGGTCCTGAAAAAGTGCAAGTCCCTGCCCACAGGGGCACCCTCATTTCTGAGACCATGGCTACAGCAGACTCACTGTCACCTGGTGCGGGTAAGAACTGCATTTGACCCAAATCTTTGGAAAGCGCTACTCCTTCGGTGAATACTATGTGAAATCTGTTTTGGTTTAGATCAGATATACGAGGGAAAAGGCTTTCTCTTGCAGTCCTTCATTTTACCCTCAATGCAGCAAATGCTTTGTTCTACTAAACGGTAACAGCTATTGATAATAGACAGGTATCAAGCCTTCTACTGGTTCCCGTACAATGTGAAGGTATGTTCAAGACTGCCACACCAAAGCACCAACCATATTGTAAAATATTTACCTTCTTCCAGCTGTGTTTTTTTAAGAAGTACCTACTTTTGCCTTCAGAATCTGTTTCAATCATAGTGAACAGAATGTTTCATAGAATTTGAAAAAAAAAATAGCTGTTTCAATACACCTTTCCAAACAGTAGGCACCAAGCCCATTCCTCCTTCTTTTATCTGTAATACTGAATTACCTTCTAGAAGTCATTGGTGCCAGTCGTGTCTTTGCACTCTTTAGGCTCTGGAGAGGTTATTATTAAAAGTCTTTTCAGTAGACATGGCAGCAGCTGTTAAAGTATGTTTTTCTTACAGGTAAATGAATGTTTACCTGCAAGAAAGTCAGCCCAGCATTTCTGAGCCAGAAAAGTATTGGGTGTTAATAGCAAGAGTTGTGAAATATGCAGCCAATCTCTGAAATAATTCCAGATCAAGGCTGAACATATTGAACGCTGTATGTAAACAACGGTATTTGTGTTGGAGCTGGATCAAAGCTCTATTTTCTTCTGTTTTAAATGGCTAAAGAATGAACAGGTTAGTGACTAGAGATTAGCATTCATTTTACTTATTTCAGGTCTGTCTCATTAGCAACAGGCCTCTTTCCAGCCTTCACCTGTTTCATATGAGGCTACCAAACTGCAGAGCCTGCAGGTTCTGCAGTGGAGTTTTCAAATGGCAGTATTCAGCAAATATGATTCTAGGGATTCACTTGCAAGAAAATATACTTTAAAATAAGCTAAAGCACATCTTCAAAACTTACAGATGATTCTTTTTTTTACTGAACTGGCTCCTTATTTTTTGCCTTCTTTTTGTCTCTTGGCTTATAGCTGATTCAAGATATTTTACTACTTACTCAATTATTTAGTTTCTTTAACTACCTTTGCTAGGGAACTTTCCTGACAATGTTTTTAGAAATGGAGATAAATGAGAAATTGCTTGCAATTCGTTCTCTATTTACATGCTGAGGAGCTTGAATGTATGGCAGTAATAGGCCTTGCATGGTCTGTATTGACTAGCATGTTGTGCTGTGTGGCTTTTCCTGTAGTCTTTCTTCTACTGTGGAATAAATGGTAATGGAATACTTTTGAGTCCATCAAACCAGCGAGAAATGTTTTCTTATGTGAGTGGAGACCTCCACATCAGAAGCTGCTAGCAGAAGGTATTCCCGTCTTTGTTATCTGCCTTGATCTGAGGTATTTGTGCAGGGCAGATGCGTGGTGCAGCCTCCTGTTGCTGAGGCTCAGGACGAGCCTGTCAGTAGAAGGGAAGTCGTGAAATTCACGTAGCACCTCTGGCACACCTACAGATAATGCCATGTAGAGTCATCATCAGAGCCGGGACTGGAACCTTGGGTGATGTGTGAAACCTGCAGTGGTCCCTGAGGTAAAGCTTTGTGCACTGACTTTTGTTTTCCTGTTATTAAAGAATGGGAATAGGACACGTGGCAGGTTGAACTGCACGTAGTAACTCCATTATGGATTTCTTTCTAGACTAAACAATGGCTTCACCTAGGCTTTGTGCTCCTGGCATTGGCTCCCCCTTCAAAGAGAGACTGCTCTCCTTCAATAGCAGAACTACCATAGCACCAATTCACAGATCTGTTTTGACATTTTATTTTTCCTCAGGTTTTCCTTTCTTAAAGTTACAGAAAGAGGAAAAAAACCTATGCCAAACAACGAGAGAAAAAAATAAAAGCGAATCACAGTTGGGTTTGGTCCTTTTTCTGAAGCAAACTTGGCATGCCTTCTGCCTTAGAGAAATGTACGTGTCCTGCAGGAGTCTAGGTTATAGATTTTTTTTTTATCAGCAAGATTTACTGTGGTATTGTAACCTGGTGGTGCTAAATATAGATCCTAATGATCAGTTGGTCACTGATTATATAGGACAAGATTTGTACCCTCCAGTGCTAGGAACATAGGTATTGACTGGTAAGCAGAATTATTATTTTGATTTTTTTTTTTTTTAAACCAAAAGCAGAACCAAAGCAATCTCTATCCTTAAGCCATTCTCTGTTGCCAGATATATCATTGAGGAGCATCATGAACTAATCAGTATCCCAAAGACTTGCCTGCTGGCATGTAAAAAAGCAAAGCACTCTGCAACAGTTATCGTGCATCTAGATTCCCTTTTTCTAAAGTAAGAAAGATGGTTCAGCTTTCATTAGCAGATATAGGAAAAGGTCATAATGGAAGTGATAAATGGGTGGTTTTTAATGGATTTTCTTTCACTGATACCGTTCTATCTAGGTTTTTAGAAAGGAGAGAAGAGGAATGCTATGAGTCAAGTATAATTACCAGGTTGTAATTTGGTGGGAGATGCCATTGAGGCATCTATTTTCTTACACACATACTCTATGCTTGGAACAAATCCTGAGGATAAATTTGGCTTCCTGAAGGGAAGCATAAAGGTCTGACGGCTGATTTACTACAGGGCAGCCACAAAATATTTGAGCTTGTGGGGTTTTAAGTGTACTCACACTTGTTCAGAGATATCTACCAGGTGGTGGCAATGTCTGACATGGAAAAGCACTAGCTAATTAAAAATGTGACTCATGCCAATCCATAAAATATGCTGCTTGACTAGGCCTCCAAACTGATTTTGGTGAGGTGGGGTTCCATAGCAAATAGAATGGGATGACTAAGACATGTCTGAAGTCCCCTGGTTGGGATAGCAGGCCTGGGTAAGAGGAGCCAACCATGAGAATCCAGTCAAAATCACTCTTGGCAGAAGATGCCTGTGAACATGCTCTCTGTGCATGGTTGGAAAAAAAATTACTAGAACCTCAGCAAAGGATTCTACTGAGTTTTTATTATCATCGCTTTGGTAGATTTAACCTTGAAACTTTGTGTCTGAGAACGTAAGGCTAATTTGTAGGATTGAGACAGACTTCAATGACCCGTATCTTAACTCAGCTGTCAAAAAGACAAATTTACCCCTTGCCAAAATCTTTCTTATCATTCATCACTTCTGGTTTAGTCTGAGAGCTAAAGAACTCACTTTCAGTTGCCTACAAACACACTGCCTGTGCATGATAAGGAGGTATTTGGTAAATAATTTTGGGAAATGAAAGCTAGAGAGAGCAGTTAATTTTGGTAGCCTTTTGATTAGTTTTACAATCAAGTGTCTTCCCTCCCCCAGAATTACAAGCCGCCTAGAATACACCGGTTTACTTAAAAAGTTACAATAGTTCTTATGTAACTTGAAGGAAATATATGTCAAATGAAATTAAATTTACCCTTTGGAGATTTCAAGTCCATAGCTGTTACTTCAGAGCCTAAGTCTAGTAATAGAGCTAGGAATAGAAATAACTTGTAAAGTTCCATAGCTGCTTGAGTGTCCAGCTTTGGTCATCACAGGCTCTTGTTGGTTAGTTGTTTGTGCCTGAAGTGGGGAAAAATAATTCCATTGTATGTAGCTTTTCCCACTTCCTCTCTTTCTCCCTTACTGGGAATGAGCTGCATTCAACAACAGTTCTTACTTAAGGGGCTGCATACTGCTTAGGTTTTGCACAGAGCCGAAGTGAGTAGAGGTGGGTGTTTTATTTCATTTTTGCGTGTTGTTTTGTTTTTGTTTGTTTCCTGACTATGAAACATTTTGTAGCCCTGTGTAAATTAACACTTTTTGATTAATTTCTATTAGAGTATTAAATGTTAGTTTATATCTCCCTGTTACTATGCACTGTTTCTTAGTCTTTTTACATTTTAATAGTGTATATGAAGGTATAGTTCTACTTCCTTGCTCCTCTGGTAAGGAGGCAAGGTGGGAGTTGCTTTGTTCTTCATGATAGTCTTTGGCTATTTCTGAGCTAATAGACAGAGAGTTGGAAGCAACAAAGTTTAAGTAAGTGGAGAGTTTTATGACATTAAAACCAGTGTAAGAAGAAAATAAAGACTTGGAAACTTAGCACGTGAATATATTTGCTTCTAACTTGAGTGGTGAGAGTGTGATTTGGGCAAATTACTTGCTATGCTCCTGCATTGCTCTTGGTGCATCAGAACAGCAGCTCAGAAACACAGTTTAGACAAAAAGTGAGATTATTCAAGATTGATAAGAAAGGTCGTGTCAGGAAAAATTATTCTAAGAGCAGTTAAAGGAAAAAATAATACCAAAGAACGAAATATTACTGAATTATAGTGCTGTAAATTTTCAACCTACTGCCACAAACTGCATTTCAGTCTTTGTGCATGAAGTTTAGTGCAGCACTCTTTTTATCATTTATACAGACAGCTTTTCAATCACCCAAGTTGATTTCATTATACTGGGATAACATTCTCAGTGCGTTCCACTTGCTCCGGAATGCTCCTTTTTAATGTTCCACTTAGCCTTACAGGTAAAGAGTAAACTGTATATTTCATGATATCCCTTGCACGCTTCATGCTATACTGATGTCATTGAATCTGCTTGCACAGATAAGTACTTTTCTGTTTAGAAGCTGCTGTAGGTAAGCCCAGAGCATTTGGAATTTGAAACTTCATACCTCAGACTTCCTTTGATGTACTTATTTGGACGTGAATATGAAGTGAGGACTCCTGCTCTTAAGTTTGAGAACATTTTGGAAAATGCTTTATTTTAGAGGGCATGGTGTGTTTTAAGAGACTATTGGCACAGTAAAGATGTAAAGCTCTAACTCCTGTGTTAGAAGATAGAGAGGAGACAACGTCTGTGAAAATGGACAATCAACAGAGCTTACATGGGACAAAACTTCTTCCCTGACTCTGTTATTGAAGGTCGTAGGTGGTTGTTTAACCACTTTTGCAGTGTCCTACCCTGTAGCATGAGCGAGAGAACAAATAATGTCAAAAGCTGCTACACTGATGACTTGTTTCCTTCTCCATAGTTCCAAGTGGGGTTTTTTTTGTGTTTATTTTTCATTGTTTACCTTCTTTAGTATTTGAATTACATGGACATGTTCTGTTTATAAACTCTTGAATTTGGAAAATATCCTATGTCATAGTTCAGAGGCCCTAACTTGTAGCTGACAGAAATTTAAGAATAAAGAAGAAATAATTCCTTCAGATTTGCAGCAAGAGAAATATTCTAGGCTATTATTGATGGACAATTATCTAAGGAAACTGTTACTGGAAGAAGTTTTAAAGTGGACAAAATCTTTCCACAGCTTGATGTCATGATGACAAGTACAAAAGTCGCCAAGTTTTCAAAACCAAAAAGGCCAACACCATGAATACCTACATCCATAATATGACACTTTATTTTTAAAAATATCTTTTAAATTTTGCTGTATATTGGTGTCTGTGTGTGTAAGGAGTGGGAGTGGGGATATGTTTAGCTCTTCTGGAAGTTTGGAACAGTGACTCTGAACAAGCTCTTACGACGTTCTGGTAGTGTCACTGTGTTAGTCCCACACAAGCTCTAACAAATGCTGCCCTCCCCTGCAGCCTTCCCGCTGCCCTCCCAGAGATTGGTGAGATGTCAGGAGAGGTGAGCACTGTTGGTTCCTCCTTTGGTAAAAGTCAGGGCTGAAGGGAATCATCTCCAGGCAGTCCTCCTTGTTCTGTTTCCCCTGGCCTCTTCTGCTGGGCAGAGGAGAGGAGAGCATGCTCTCCCATCCTGCAAGGGAAAATCGTGCTTCCCAAAACCTTGACAAACAGTCAAGTTCTGCTGGATCAGTGTCTCTATTGACTTAGTGTGTTAGTGGGCTGTGTTTGTTTTTATTTGTTTTCTTTTTTTCTTTTTTTGAGGGGAGACTTAACAATGTGTGCTTGAATGAATAAAATAACTTTAAAAATCACAGGACAACTTCGCTGAAGAAGTCTGAGAGCATCTAGAAACACTGAGGTACTTTGCTTTACAGTTACATCAGAGGCTGTTTCTTGTTGGTGGCTTGCTCTAGTTTCATGATTAGGAGGCTATTAAGTGATTGTGTAGTGCCTTTTAAGGATTATCTGGTCTCTGGTCAAACTTACATTAAAAAACCAAACCAAAACAAGGCCCCTAGACAAAAAAAACCAACCACCAACAAACCCACAAACACCACTTTTCCTGTTTTACAAAGAAACGAGTCTGTTCTATAACGAACCATTTTAATTTGTTACTTCTAAAAATAATTTTTCTGCTTTTTTATTTCTCTTTGCTTTCCTAAGTTAAAATGTAATGATTGTAGCCAAGAGGGTTTAACTAGGATTGCTTGAGCAGTGAGATGCTGCATCAATAAGTAGGTGAGCTTGAGAGTCGGAAAGCTGCTAGGGGAATGGGCAAGCATCTGAAGAACACAAAGACAAATCTTTGCTTATTAACATGAGGTGAGAGAAAGAGAAATCGGTTTCTGAAGAAGCAGTTCTTTCTTAGGCCCTAGGTTTGTTTTTGACTCTTACTCCCTGCAGAGGATAATTAACCCAGTCTTAAAAGGACAGAAGTGCCATTAGTGGGTGTTTTCAAGAAAATACTGTATTCTAGTGAAAACCTAGCAGTGGGTTTTTCATATGCATACACGTAATCCACTCAAGCTATTCCCTATTCACCTCATCTGATTCTGTTCCCTCCTTCCACTTAGGAAATTCAGTGTTCTCTGAAGCCCAGATAGGGGTTATCAATCATGTTCAATATTAGGTTACTTGCAGAAGAGAGTCATTACCTTTAATGTGTAATAACCGTGCCATGAAGATAATACAATAAAATCCAAGAAATGTAATTTAGAAAGGCTTCCTGCTCGAGCTTTAAAAAAATATGTTATAATCCCATCCTTAGGGTCACAGAAAATCTTGTTTATTTTATTCCTTCTACTTTGTTTGTGCCTTTTGGGGCTTCTTGCAGAGTAATGCATCATCTGCCTGGGATGGTTCTCAGTGTGGGTCTGCTGCATTCAGATATTTCTATAGAAACACCCAAGAATACTTTCCCTTGTAGTATAGCTGCTGTGCTAAGGGTTCCTGCAGCACAGACAGCAACTATTGTGTTGGATTGTGATTTTAACAGTCCTGCTAAAAATTTTAGGATTTGATGAATTACACGGAATAGGACTATGCTGTACTTCTGACATGGCCGTGAATGATGCCCGAATGGAGATACTGGAAACTTGGAAAAATAAGAAAGCTTTTTGTGCTCAAATGTGTTCCCAGGGAAGCAAATGGCTGTTTTTTGGAGTGACTTCAGTAGGTCGGGGTGTGGAGCTGTCATCACTGCTTTTGTACCTTTTCCTTTGGCTTTGTTTTTCAGCACTTATACACTAGTGTGCCTGGCTGTCTCACCAAAAGGGACCAAGGTAGCGTCAACTTTAGAAGGTGGAAGAGTAATGAGGAGATAAGTAGCAAAGGAGACTTCTCATAAACCTCTCTGTCTTGGGAAGGGCAGTATAGCCCAGTCATTTCAGTCAGACTTTTGTGAGAGATTCCCAGCTCTGACTGGATTTCTAAGGAATGGTTTAATGCAGTGGTTGAAAAAAAAATAAAAATAAGTGTGATACTTTGTGTATGTGTGTGTAGGTGGTTTTGTGTTGTAGTGGGTTTTTTTGTTTTGTTTTTTGTAAAGCAGCAGTGACACTGGCAGTTTCTAGCTCTGTGGTTTTAGATTTTACCAGTGATTCTCCACTCCCATAGATATGGCTGGTAGGTGTCCCTGAATGAAGGTATTATTGCTTTTTATTCTCAGCACATTTGAGTTATATTCTGACTCAGCTGCCAGAATTCTCGCTTTGTTTACTTTATTGACAAATGTTTACCTTTTCAAAATGTTTGGTAAACTGTTAATTTTCATTTTATTTCACTATTTCTCTCTCTTTTGGCTACCTCCCCACTAGGTTATATGCTATTCTACTTACTGTAATCCAAATATGAGCAACAGCAATTTCTGCTAATTTGATAAATTCAGTTTTCTGTGGGGAAGTTCTCAATGGGATTAGGGCTTCCAGGAACTAATCTCTCTAGAATTAAAAACTGTAGTCTCCAGTTAGCATGTGTGGCTTTGCCATGTTATATTTTGATGTTAAACTTTTAATGGGGATCCTACTCTTTTCTGTTGGAATATGTTTCCTCCAGCTATTGTCTCCAGTTGTACATATCTTGGAGAGCAAAGCAGTCTTGTTAAGTAAAGATGATCTTGGACTTAATCCTTCATTCCTTTTAGGTGCATACTTAGAAGTAAGTGAGCAGCCATGCAAACTAATAAAATCAGTCAACTGAACTGAAGTCCCTTTAGATCTAAAATTATAACTAAGCAGTTTTTGGAGTTTACAGTACTGGTCCGCTGTACTATTAGCAGAGGTAATGAGTTTGGAAGGGAAATCTAAACATGAACTGGAGTACTACTGGGAAAACTTGGTTGAGGATTTTACTCCAGAGGAGGACAGCAGAAAGCATGATGGCTAACCAGGCTTCTGACCCATTCCTACATGAAGGCTTTGGTCAGATCATGTGGTACCAAGGGGCCTGAGGTAGGTCCCACTGGGAGGGAGTGGACTGTAGTGGTAAAGCTTCTAACAGTGTTTTTCCACTTTAGCTCACTTAATATTTGATCCTGAAACTTAATGTTTCAGCAGGCAATATTAGGAATTCTGCTTCTTTGACGGTCTACTTAAGTACAGTGGTATGAGTCTGTAGTTTCACTGGAGATTTCTTTATGTAAATAGTTTGAAAGAAAAAGGGAAGAATTTGGATTCTCTCTATGGGAAATATCTCTTTCCCCCAAAGCTCTGAAAAAACAGATATCAGTTAAAAATAGAGGCAGATGATTATAAAGAAATCTCCCCTCTTCCTTAGTTGTATTTCTTCCCACATGTGCAGCTAAAACTTGAAATGAACTTGCTCTTAACTATTCTCATAATATTGATGTTGCATTGTCTCTGGACACTGAAATAATCCAGTAAATATGTTCTCTGCTTAAGTGCAACTTTAATTTGAAAATCGCATCCATAGCAGTTCTCAGAAATCCTATTTGAAATTACTAAGCATGATTGCTCATGCTGGAAATGCTTTAGAAATCGGTCCAGTCAGATCCCAGCAGCTATTTCAAGTGACTAATTCTTTGTTACTCAGCATGGGTCAGAATTAGAGTCTCTGCACATCAAATATAGTCAACATACTGTGATTATTGTGTGGAATAAGAATCTTGACAAAGCACTATGGAATAAGTTATAAAAGAAAATCATAGTTGATGTATTCTAGAAAAATGTGAAGTAGATTTGTCAAATTATATCTGTTGTGAATGACTGTCTTGGCTTGAATGAATAAGAGAAAATTTTCTAAAGACTATTATCTGGATGAAACTTGTTGATACGATGTCATATTTGATCTTTTAAATATCTTTTTCCTAATACTGCACTTATTGCTAGTCAGCACTAGTTAGATGTTTCTTACTTTTGTAGCCTCCAAAAAAATACTCAGAAACTCAAAGGGCCAAACTTTACTTTTCACTGTAATAAAGTAAATGTTGCATAAATGCAAGAGTAAATCTACTGCCTGTGTATACTCCTGTGGTTGGTTATCAGATTTTGCTTAACTGGAAACTGCATCTGAATAAGAGCACTGGGTTTGGAAAGATGTTGCTGTGTGGTGAATCCCAACCCACTGCTGGGGGAGGTGAGAGTGTGCGTGTGTGGGCAGAAAAATGAAGACAGCTCTATTTTGCAGCCAGTTGAACAGGGCTGTGACTAAGTCTGTATTTCCTTTAAAGATATTCTGAAACTTGGCTTAACTGCTTGTTTATATTCGCTGCTCTTGCTTGTCACGAAACTAAGGCGCTGTACCCTTAGTCACAAATAATTTCATTTTGTCCTGGGCTTTGCCTGTGTGCAAGTCAGAAGAAGATGCCATCCAGTGTATCCTGCAGCTGTTTGGACTAGCATTGATTTAACTGCCGTTTCCATGCCCCATCTTTAATGTTTCTTATCTTTCATATCAAGTTGTCAACCAGCTGAGATCATCTTTCTCAGAACAAGTCTCTGCTGAACTGTTTGGAGATAACAGTGCTTAGATGGTGTGGCTTAGATGGCCAAACCACGACAGATGGGTGGCTGGTACTCAAGCCCACAACAGACAGTTTCAATGGGAAGCAAAAAGCCTTCAATGAAGTTCCAAGTTTGGTGGGAGGTACTGTGAAAAAGTTTAAGATTAAATAATGCAGCCAAGCATGCAACTTTGTGCATCCTGATTTCTGGCTTATAGCATCTTTCTGTGGAAGTCTTCTATAAGCTGTGAGTTCTCAAAGGCGACTGAACGTAATCACAGACAGCAAATGATTATTAGCACTGCAATTTAGGAGTAAATTCTCTCAGTTCAGTACTCCTCTTTTGAGAATGACATTCTAAAATGAGATACGCTGTCATAATACCCTCGAATTGTAGTGGTAAGTGGCAATCTTTGCTCTACTCACACCCATTTTAGCTCTGACTTTAATTAGGGCTAGGAAAGAAGATGGATGTTACCAGTTTAAATCTCAAATCATTAATAAGAAGAATGAGATTAACTGTGCTTTGTTAAAGAATGCCACTCTGGAGGCTTGCCATTTTATGTGTTGTTGGAGAATTTGCCCACTCGAGTTTGAAAAATCAGTTTGCTGTGGTTTTTAGTTTTTAAAATAAAAGTAGCTTGTTACAAAAAATATTTTTAAGGCAAACCTTGTAAATAACTTTCCTCTAAGGGATATGTCTCTTGTTTTCTTCAGGCTGCTGCCTTTCACTTTAAAACTCTATAGTAGTGGATAATGTGCCTTTTCTTAAGCTTATTTTTTGTGGGATTTTACTTGCTATGTATAAACCCACAGAACAAAACCAAGACTCGTGTAAAACTAGATAGCCCTTGTATTCACCTATGTGTGTCTGTGAGGTTTTGTGGTTTCCTGTGAAATGGAAACTGGACATAGATGTCTATGCTCTACTTCTGTAACTTGGTAGCAGAGTGTCAGGCAGGAGAGCCTGTGAAACTGGGAAATAAAACTTTTCTCTGAAGGGAGAGTAGATCTAGGGCTCCTACTTTTTTGTTGTTTTGATAGCATTCTGCTTTTGTTTTGCTTTAAGAAAATGATTCTATGGTCTGTTTGCTGCAGCTGGAATTTCAAGCAAGGAGAGGTGGAGGACTGGTAAAACGTCCATTGGTCTGGTGCTCACAAACACCGGTTGTTTGGATTTGTGATAAAACTGAAATGACACTAAAATCCTAAAAGTACATTTATTCAAAGAGGATTACTTTTACTTTGGACTCTTAGTGGAACTGCAATGGCTTGAGCAAAACTAGTTTAGTTCCATAGTTTGACCTTTTCTCTGTACCTTATGGTTTCTTTTAGCTTTAGGTTTTGTTGTGATAGTTTTGCACAACGCTAGTTGAGATTTGTACTGGGGATAATGGGAATGGAGGCATCAGTAATGTCAAGAGATGTGGGCACAACATAATCTAAGGTAATAAGGAAATATTAAGTGGAGCTTGTCTGACTTTTATGTTGTTAGATATCTGTAGCTAGACTTCTGTCAAATATATACATGCACAAAGTAGCTCTGCTAAGCTTAGTTTATTATTTTTATGCAGATCTATGTAATGTATTAGTACATTGTCTTGAGATCACAGGAGATCTTAAACATATGGAGCATGCTTAGTATGACAGGGTAGTGTTAACAAATTCTTCTCCCCTTCCCCATCCCCATCCCCATTTAAATTTGCCAGTGTTTCCTGAGCTGTGGCTCATAGCGTACTTGTTACTGGTTAGAGGGGAGTAGTATGGTTCTGTGGGACTGATTGTCTCCAGTTGCCATTCCCATTAAGAGAAAGCCACACACATGATGTGCTTACTTAATGTCAGTCTGGTGTTCCCATCATCTCTGAACTGTTACAGTATGGCTTGGAGAGATACAGACTTTGTGCAATAATAACTGGTAGGGACTGTGTCTTCAGGATCCTTCCAGTAAGCCATAGACTGTCCAGCAAAAGCCTTTTGGAAACCTTGGATTGCTGTGTTTGATGCTTCTTATGATATAGAGTTAAAAAAAAATTAAAAATTATTCCTGTGAGTTTCACCACAAGATTTATTTGAGCCGTTAACTGCTGTGATCCCTGAAGTCTTCAGCACAAGCCTGGTGACAGATGACTTTGTCAGGACAGTATATTGGATCTGTTGCAAGTAAATGATATATGACTTGAACAGATCAGGCTTGTCTTGGATTTTTGTTCTCTTGTAGTGGAAATTTTGTTGTACAGCCCTTCACCTGATTATTTAATAAGGACAGATGCACTGGAAGTATGCACAACATATCTACTAGCGTACAACAAAGGCTTAGATTTTTCTAATGTAAACGTAGATTTTCATTTAAGTCTATTGACAGAAGAGTTCTTGATTGGGAGACAGAAAAAGACTTCTCATGCAGTTGATACTGCTTTTTTAATTGTCCCGTTGGGCTGACTGATCCATTTCTTCCGAAGAATAGGACATGAAATGGGCCTGGGCTCCTTGCTCTCTGTTTCTCAGTGGTATCTGTCTTCTATTCCTCATTGAAGGGAGCTGGGGTGTTGGAGTGGGCACTGCTTTGGCTCTTTGTTACATTTTAAAAATATGACAAAACAAGAAAGAAATACCAATTTTCTGTTCCTCTTAGAAAAGTGTTGTTTTCTTTTTTCATGTGGCTAGTCCAAGGGAAAACAGCAGGACAGTGTTTGTGAGCCAGGCAAATGGGATTTGTTCTCTGAATTTGTAACAGGAATACTTACAGCTCGAGCAAAACCAATTACAGTATCTGATCTGCTTACGGATTCAGCAGATTTTTTTTTTTCTTACTTGATGAAGCAAAGCTTGGAGCAAACAGATGGAAAGTATCATGGGAACTGGAATGAATATAGCTTTTGGTAGGAACTAAAATGTGATTTGATCTAGTACCCTTTCTTTTCTATTATTTTAATTCTCTGTATTGCATTCAGGGAACAAAATGAGTCTTCCTGTGGGTTATTAATCACCTGTAATTTTCCATAGGAGTTTTTCAAAGTCTCCTGGTGTAACTGTTTTTGTTTCACGTATCAAAGGAAGTGAGATAAAATCCTGTTATGGTGTTCTTTTCCACCAGGTTAGCTGAGTTTTCTCATTTTAGAATAAACTTATGGGGGGGCCAAAAAAAAGAGAAGTAATATCCAATCAGCAATTATTTGCATCTTAAGTATTCAAAATAAAATTGCATCTTGCTAAGCCAAAATAAGAAGAGAAATCTTAGAGATTAGAAAAGAAAGACATTGCACAAATATTATGTATGCATAAATGTGTTCCGTGTGAACATTGCCATTAGTGAGCTTGGCTCAAGCAAAGAATCTCACCCGTGCAATAGTATGTGGGTCCTCACTCTAGCCCTTGGATTGTCCATTATAGAAAAGACTCTATTGTTTCTGTAGCCATGAGATGGCAAACTGCTTGTGCACAACTCTTCTGGCCCCTGACCACCTGGGGACTGCTGATTTCCTTCCCCGTACAGTCAGAAGTGTCAAGCGATTTATTTTTTTTTTTTTTTTGAGGAAACTTTTTGTGGGATATGGCAATTGTCAAAGCAGACTTGCTGTGGGAAGTGTTTGCACAACCTCTGTGGGGGACACATTTCTCTGGAGTCTGAAGTGCAACATCTGGGGAAAATGAGAGGAGAAGCTAGAGAATGAAATATGTTGTCAGGGTATTCATGTAAGTATGTTCAAAACAAATGTAGGCCCAAGTCACGTAGCCTCAGTGAGGCTGAGTCCCCACCACCAGACTTAGGAGAAACTTTGCTCTTTTAGAGCCATTTTGTATCAGGAGATAAAACTTCTTCCCCCAAGCAAGTGAGCAACAGAGTGTATTGCTTGGTGGTTCAGAGAGTGGTATCCTGCGTAGGAGTATGACAGTAGGAAACAGCATCTCTGTTACCTATGCCTTACACAAACACCCAGACTACTGGGAGGGGCACAGAAGACAGAGAAACAAAATACTGTCTTTCATATGCATATCATAAAAAAACCCCCACAAAAACTCTGACTTCCAATTCTGCAGAGATATTCTCATTCCGTCCGGATAGCCGTGGCACAAAGACATTCTCTAGACTAGCAGGTCAGATTTTGGTGTCTGAAACTTTGCCCTGTTGGCAATGGCATTCAGTGTAGAACCTGCTTCTCTGTAACTGGAGTCACAAGCTCAGCTCTTCTGCATTTGTCCTCCAAGGGCATGTCTTGCATGGAAAAGTGTTGAGTAGGCTTTTTTTGCTGGGTGCCTTATCGATATTGACTGTAGAAACTCACTGTCAGGAAGCTGTGGAAGAAGAGATTTCAAAGAAGGGTGTGTATTGAATCAGAAGAAAAGCGAGGTGAGAATTTCGCTGTTGACTGAACTCTTTGGTCATTGGCATCAGTGTGAATTTTGTCACTGTCTTGGATTTGCTATGTCCTCTTGGAAGTCCTGTTCTTGAGAGAAGCACAGCAGCCTAGATTTTTCTCTGGCTCTGATCACTTTTGTGCTGTTCTTGTGACACACATATGAGCCCAGTTTTAGCTGACTAGACAAACTGAGTTTACAGCTGTGTTGTTGCATAGGTCACATGCTAGCAAAAATGCCCAAAACATAGGGCAAAAAAATTCCAAAAAATTCCTTTTCTTCTACAGCCTGTTCAGAGACTCAGTATCTGTGAAATACTTAGTGGAGAACTGGAGGGCACATGACAAAGTAGTGCTGCAGCTGTTTCTTTCAAGTCTCCTCCTTTTTTCCCCCTTGCCCCTGATCTGTCCTAGTATTTTGTGCAACAGAAGGAAGGCATTTCTTCGTGAATTATAATTTTGCCTCTTATTACTGAAATTTTCTCTTTAAATTTTAACTGGTGAATGCATCCTAAGAACCAGTCTGATACTCAGTTGAGTCCTGGCCAGCACATCGTAAGCTGGCTGTTACAGTTGTTCTGCGTTGAAACAACAGTGATTGCCAGATATTCATGGTTTTGAGAGAAGTCAAAGGGCCAGACCAGAACATGCGAAGTAGAAATGTAGGCACAATTTTAAAGGATTTATGGTTGAATACTGAGATGTATGCAGTGTTGGGGATGAAACTGCAGCTTAACAAACTGTAGGAATCTTGTTGACTTTTCCCAATGATTTGACAACTGCTTGCTGTCCCAGGGCTGGGGCAAGACCCCCTGCCTACTGAGGCCAAGGCATGTCCACAGATGGCCAGGCTGTGTTCTGCATGTGGTAGAAAACAGATTCTATGAACTCTCGGTGGTGCTTGCAAAGTACATACCTCAAAGTTGCTGTTAATTCACTGCTGTTTCTTAAAGAGGAAGTATATTGCCAGTTAAGTTTACAAGAAGAAACCTCAGAGACTGGCTGTCAATTAAATCCCCCCCGCCCCGCAAATCCCACCACTTTACAGATAATCTTTGTTTCAGAGGCATGTTTCTATACTCATTCTTTCTCCCACTTGAAAGCCAGTCAGTAGCTGCCAGATGCTAATAAAATTGTAAGGGATGGAGATGCTGAAATGGCATCCCTTTGGTATAACTAGTGCATTCCAGGGGCAGCAATAAATGCTATCTGTCAGAGGCAGGGAGCCATTTTGCTGCAGCACAGATGGTTTAGTGTAGCTAAAGGAGAGGGGGGAGGATAAACCCAATCTGAGAGTCAACAGGGGAATTGCGGGCATTGCAGCCTTGCAGTTGGGGATGTGGGATAGGGCAAGATCAGAGAGATGTGACCTGTCACAGATAACGCACGTAGACTTTAGGTGAGATTTACATTTCTGTGTTTGCTTGGGTATATGATGTTCATTGTAAATAGTAGCCTATTGAACTGCAGGAGACAATGTGCTGCTTGGCTGTGCTGCTTGCTCAGTTTTCATAGGGGAAAAAAAACCCCAAACAAACCAAAAACCCAACACCAAAACCAAACCAAAAAACCACCAGCAAGAAACTACTCTTTTTGGCCATGTACCAGGCATAACAACCAGGCATGAAAGCAGCTTGGCACAAAGGATTGAGGGTTTTTTAGTCTCCACCTAACTCGTGCATTTTGAGGTTTCTTTACTAGAACATCTTTCGTACTCTGTAAGGTAATTACTATGCTAACTTTGTTATAAAAAAGAAACAAAACAAAAGAAGAAAATTGACACAGTGACTCCTTTTAACAGGATTACAAGGAGCAAGAACACTTCCTTTTTTTGTGCCTGAAAGCACTTTTTTCAGCCTGCTTCTCTGCCGGCTCAGGGAGGACAAATTAAAGAACATCTATGCACCCTTCCCAGATCTAATTCCTGAGACCTCTCTCATGACCTTCTGTGAAGGGGCTCCCTGCTGAGAGGGAACTTGATTGCTTTGCAGAAATTGTGTCATACTTTGAAAGTCAGGTGCGAAGTCTCCGCCACTGCAGGAGAAGACAACTTAGAAACAAATGAGTTTTTGGTGATGAATGATAGACACCAGGCTGATGGGTATCCATTTTTATCCCCACTTCTCTCCCACCCTTTCCCCAAATTTTTGCTGTTGTTATTGCCACATCCAGCTGGGGTTTGTGAACAATTTGTCTGGCTCTCAGCCCACTGTAGTAGGTATTGCTGAAGCCAAGAAGAATGACTTGAAGAGGTGCAATAAGAAGAGAGGCTGGTGTGCATAGAGGTGGTTTTCCAGTGGGAACTATTTCTCCTCTGCTTCTTTCTTGTGCCCTCTTCTATACTGTTATTTTTGGCACCTAGAGGCCTGTGCCTTTGAAGCCACATACAAACATGAACTCTGGTAACAATTCACCAAAGCCCTCTTCATAGTGCTTTTTACAATTCTGTAGATAAACCTCCTTGATTAGTTTTCCATTTCCATTTCAGAATTTCAGTTGAGCTGCAGCTTGGTACAGACATAGCAGCCTACTTAGCAACACTTTTCCTTCATCCTCATATCAGAGCCACCCTATATTCATTTAACTTTGCTATGTTTTATTTGGACTGCACCTAACCCTGCAAATCCCATAAACCAGGCATGTCTTACTACCCTTGTGTACTTGTGGGTGCTGCATTTTAGCTAGCCATAACTATGTGATACTGCTAGGAAAGCAGGGCAGTGGAGCAACTTGATGAGACTATGTGGATAAGTTCACAGACAAGGTGGACACACAGGCTGGTTGAAAGAGTATATTTTTATTTACTTATTTTTAACTTCTTGTTTTTAAGCGTATAGGGCTGTGTATGAAGTACTCAACTAGCAGAGCTACCATTATGGCCAAACACAACTAACTTTCAAGCTAAGAGTTAGAGAGTTCATTGGATTCAGCTGTAGAAGTGGTGCATCTCCTGACCTCCACCCACTGTTTTTTTGGGGCTAGTTGAGCTCTGCTGGCGAAAGGGCCAGGGCTGCAGGTATCACACCTGTCGGTAATAGAGGGAACCTCTGCACGTAAGCATGAGGGATGTGAGACCTTAGGCTGCTGAGCTGGCAGTAAAACTTTCCCATAGGAATGTGGTGCAGGTTGCTTCTTTCTGACTGGTAGTACGTCTTCCTTACCCTTCCCAGCACCATTCAGGTGTCCCCGGTGCCACTTTTGAAGAAACATGGGGGATAGTAATTTTAACTTCCTTCCTTTTCTAACTGTGCTGTCTGTCCGTAGACCTGAAGATCAGTTGAATCTTGATTCTTAATGTTGCTATGGGTCACCCTTCTGCTCCTTAATGTTAGTCTTCCTGCTCTAGTATGACAAAGATGATAGGCTCAGGTTGTAACATGTCTGAGAGTACAATGCTCATCTTACAGCTAAATATGCCATTGCACACAGACAATTTCAGTTTTAATTCCTATTCATCAGGTATTCAGCAATGGCTCAATATTCAGTAGAGTCTGTGGGTGGGTTTTTTGGTGTGGTTTTTTTTCCGGATTCCCAGGTTATTTCCTATCCGAGTATTAGCTAGGCCTGCTCTGTTTCAAAAATTAGATAAGTTGGTGTAAAATGCCCAGCTTTAGGCAGCACTGGGTCGTAGGCTTTATATAAAGATGCTTATTAAATGCCATTTTTTCCCTATTTCCAAATGTATTCCACCGTGAAGTTGAATTATTGAAGTGCTGCATGTAGTCTAAAAAATGGCACCAAAACTGTAGAAACAAAATATGTAAGACATGTAGGTCAAACTTCAGTAGTATAGCGTTGTTAATATGAGGCTACTGTGTCCCTATAAAAAGACTGAGTGGCTATTCCTTTCAGCTAACATCAGTCTCATGTTAGGGGATCACTGTCAGTATAGTGCTGTCTGTTCTTCAGAAGCTGTGGCTAGTCAGAAATGTGTTAGCTGGGAGCTCTACACACTGGTTGAAAGAATCTGACTTATTCCTGCAAGAATGTATGTGCATGTTTTTGTGATAGACGTCTGAGTGGGCCCTCAGAATTGCTTTGGGATATGGGAAGGCTGGTTTGCTTTACATCTCTGTGGGCAGGTCAATTAAAACTGAGCTTTAATTGAAGCTGTACCAGCTTACCCAGGCAGGATTTACCCCTGCTGCCCCATACTTAGAATAAAAATGGGGCTTAACTGTTTTACATCACATGCAATTATGAATATCTGTATCAGATTTGCACCAAAGGGTGACAGTGTTTCTAAATCAGAGGGGGAACATGGAAAATCTGCCTTGTCAGTCAATACAAAGGTGCAGAAAGAGTGAAAAGCCTAATGTTGCCCAAAAAGTGTTTTGTGTATTCAGAAGTTGGTAAAAAAGGTGCCATTAAATGGTCAACCACTGAGCAGAAACTGGGAAATGCCAGTATCCATCAGAAATGTGGCACCAGACAGGAGCATGGATGAGTTCTTAGAGCTAGTTATTTACCTCTCTTCTCTCATTCCGTTGATATTAAATCGAGGTTTGGTCTTAGTCTGATCTCTCCTGTCATGTGGATTCCTACTTTGGCATCCTGCCTTTTGAGGGTGATCTAATCCTCCCATGACCTAAACTTTTCTCCAATCTATATCAGCACTGAACTGTCAGGAATGTGTGGATGCCCATCTTTTAGAAAGCTTTTGAGGTTAGGATTCAAGCTTCTGGTCTGAAGGATATCAGCACTTAGTGGTATTCCTGCTGCACAGGCACAGAAGTGCTGGCATCTGCTTGTGTGATTCACGGGCCATGTGGCTCCCAGCCACACTTGCAGGTTCAGCAGCCACACTGATTGCAGGGAGTGATGTGTGATAATACAGAGATGGGCAGGATGGCTGCACCTTTAGCTTTTTTCTCTGCCTGGGTACTATGTGAACTGCAGCAAGGGACCAAATTTATTAGACCAAGCTAAGTCTGTGGCTGTACAGTGAAATCAAGAGGTAGCTGTATTAGCAATGGTGTACCTGCATTGGCTTCGAGCTAACTAGTCTGGAAAATGATAACCAAGAAGAAATAATAATATGTACTTCAGAGTTAACTGCCCAAAGACACAGGGAATCCTCATATGTGTTTGGCCTTATAAACCTGATTAAACACTGCGGGTCCATTAATCATACTAATTTGAGGTACATAACTGAATTTTGTGGCTGCATTAGTAGTCTTTTTACTGGCTTTCTACTGTTGGTACGGAAGAGCATGTCTGTTAGATAACTGAGTTTGAATCACTTTCAGGAGGTGCCTTAGAAGACCTCACATCTCTCTGGGCAGTTTGGGGAGCCTGGACTCATGATGCTCAGTACTTCAGTGCTCACATCCAAATTTGACAGGATGAACTTTAACTGAAGTTTGTGCTGCTGCACCTTTGTCACAGTGTTGTTAGCATCTGGGCAACATAAATACCTTGTCTTCATTGCTACGAGCCCCTGTGAATCACAAGTAAGACATATATGTTATTAAGCAGAGCTGTCTACGTTTTTATCAAGTATTTTATGAATGGCTTCACTTTTGAAAAGTGGGACAGGAAAGTAAGGGTGTCTGCTAATCCACTGCTTTTGAGAACAGGAGTGAGAGACACCCCCATTCAGGAAGACATACCGCTTTCAAGGATAAGCCCAAAGACAATCTATCCACAGCCAGCAGAAAAGGCCACCTCCATGTTGGTCGAGACTGGATTTAACCCAGAATTTTTAGCCATGTTGGTCTGTAAACTGATATAAACTTTCAATTTGACCGTGGTGCTGTTTATACACTAGTGCTGTTTGCTTTGCTGTTTTTAAATATTGGTAGGGTTTTTGTTCTGTGGGAGTGTGTGTGAAGGGTGTGTGTGGTGTTTTCTCCTTTTCTTTTTTCTTCTTCTGTGCTCCTGTGTAACATCTATATTACTTGGTATCATGCTTCCACATCTCAGGGAACCATCAACATTTCATACAACAGCTTTGCTCTGAGACTACTGTTCATTTTAGAATTCAGAAATCTATATTTAATTTTAAAGTATTTACTGTTTTTGCAGTAATTATTTCCTTTTAGTAAATTAAATGGCTTTAATGTTAATGAACAGCAAATTAAGGGAGGACAAAGAACAGAAACTCTCAATTTCCTGGTGGTTCAGTATTAACAGAATAATCTTGAAGGCATCTTCCTAGCTTAGTTGAACACAATTGATGACTTTGTATAGGATTTGGAATGTATAGATTTGGTTCCTCACTCTGCAAAGGCTCTCAGTTTAATTTGGCTGTGATCTCTAGATGTTTCTTGGATATAAATAAAGCTGGGCTGCTTCTCCTGCACCTGTCACTACTCACTTGGGCTGGAGGAGGAGGGATGCTTGACTGTGCTGTAT
The DNA here is from genome assembly GCA_013400135.1 of Rhinoptilus africanus. Classification (NCBI taxonomy): domain Eukaryota; kingdom Metazoa; phylum Chordata; class Aves; order Charadriiformes; family Glareolidae; genus Rhinoptilus; species Rhinoptilus africanus. Next base: position 304,918 of record VXBO01012988.1, on the reverse strand, counting down.
TTTGTAATCTGTTACCAATGGGAAGTCCGAAGTTGATATTCAACCTGTGGGCTGATGGAAAGAGATAATTACAAGTGTGACGTTCTTCTGTCATCCTAGGGGTACTGCACCACTTCTGTTATTCATGTTGGTTATTCTGAACACTTTAATGGGTATATTTTTTTGGAATAGCCTTCTGATCATTTAGGAACTGGCTAAGTGAGTCTAGCCATAAATGATACTGTTAGCATTTGTTCTTCTACTGAGTAGTAGGTGGAGTTATACTTCAATGCCTAAGCTGATTTAAAGGATGAGGCCTAACAGATAGAAATCACTCTTAGCTTATGAACAAAAGAAGTGTAAGCTGCCTTTTGTGACTTGTATTTCACAGTACATTTCTGAATTTTTGATTCTTCAGAACATAAACATATGCTTAGTGTAGTAACCTCAAGCGCCTTTTTATCTTGGTGATGTCTTTCAAAGTGGAAAAAATGGTCTGAGACCTGTAAGGTAAAAGTGTGAACTAAAATAAATTGGCATAGTATACAGACTTTAACTTGTGCTAGGCTGATTCATAAAGTTTATCTGTGCTCCTTTTAAAAATGCCTATGGAAGAAAAAGGTATACTGTTTCTTTTATACTGTATTATTTTGTGAAGTTTTCTCCTGTGAAATAAAGTACGTACATTTTTTTTTCTTTGTATTACCTTTGACCTTGCCACAGTGTAGATGCCATTGGATGTCTCATGGAGTACCCCTGCTTCTGGAGGATATAAGCAGAGCTGGTTAAGGCAAGGTCTTTGTCCTTTTCTCTCCTTGTGCTTAAAGAATTCCAGGCCAAGGGTTTGCATTAGGAATTCATGCAAATAAACCACCAGGAAAGAATTAGCTTTTTCTGTGGAGAAAATGACTTAGAATATGTTTAAGTATTTTGCCCATGTTGTGTAAAAATTACTTGCAATGTTACTTTAATTCAAACCATTTGATGGATTTAGGGTATTTCCATAGTCAGTGGAGAAAGGCAAAGTCCTCCAAAGGTGACGTTATAAACTCAGACACTTAAAAGTAACCTGTCTTTCTCCTCCAGCTGTAACGTGAGCTTGGGCTCAAGTGACGTTAGAACATCCCATCTTTGTATATCCCCTTCTTTTATGGCTTTATGATGCTGTCCAAATGCTGTTCAGATATGTACTGAATTGAAAGCCTTTAAGTCATATTGACTCTTTTAATGCCTGATGTTACCTGTGCAAATTCTTGGTTATGCTGCTGTGTCACTGGGGAACTGCTAATACTATTAGTTGTGTCTTTTTGAGGATATGTGTAGTTGTCGGCCTTTTGGGAGAAGTGAAAGCTGTGGTAAAGGAGCTCTGAAAGTCTCAGGATCATTCAGCTTGACTTGTGGCTGTGCCCCAAAGCCTGTTAAGTGTGTGGACTGCTCTGATTTAAAGATACGGTTTTTGGACTCATCATCGATTCCTTAGATGAAAAGTGTGCTTGTACCAGTAGCAACCAGTCCCAGGTCTTTCAGTAACACGAATAAAATCATATCTCCAAAGTAGATGGACTTGTCATGGAGGAATCCCTAAATGAAGGAGATTCCAGGTCAGGAAGGCTAACGCTTTCTGTGCCGAACTTTTCATGTAATGAATGAGGTTTTCCTTGGTCAGTAAAGTTTCACCTTGCTGACTGTTTTGATTTTCTTTTCCATTTACTTCAACTTCCTACATCAATTCATTCACAGTTGCTTATTGTTTTCCCTTTACCTTGTTGATGTTCTAGTCTTATATTAACAGCCTGCTTTGTAAGATGCTATAAATTTTACTCTTTATGGAGAAAAGTGGGTATCTCATCAGTTCGTTGAGGGAGTCTTGACAGGGAAAAAAAAAAGTACTCCACATACAAGTGCTAGCTGACTTGCCAGCTGGGCCAGATCTGGCTTTCAAGTGAGGTATCATTGCTTCTAGTTGTGTGTTTAGTGTGGTTTGCCTCTGTTTCCTGATGTCTGGGCTTTGGTCACTTGTCAAACACAGTGATGATCTGTATGGTAACACAAGAAAAAAAACCTTGCAGTGTGCCCTTGCTAGTCTGTGGGTTTGTGAGACACTTAACTTTGTGACATCAAAGCAGAGAACTAAAACTTTTCTTAAAGTTATGATTGCTTACCTGATAGAGAAAATAGAAGAATTTGAGGGGTACCTGGGGGTACAGCTACTCTGTACTGCGTGGAACATAACTTGAGAGGCATAAATCTGTATCTTTCAACTTTTATATATACCTTAAAAAATTAAGTTAGGCTTAATTTTCTTCAGATTAAAAGATGAAATGCATATGCATAGAGAATTGCACAATGCACAAAGCCTTCATTCTGATGTATTTCTGCTATTGTAGAGGCATTTCTGCTACTGCCGAAGCATAGTTCCTTGGCAATGCAACCTTTCCTCCCTGATGAAATACCATGTCAAAACTGGAGTGTTTAGTACATAGTCTTAGCATAACTAAAACGTTAATTAAAACTCTGGAATAAAAACTGAAGATCCAAGACTCCTCTTTAGAGTGAAACTACAACAAGTGCTTATTTTTGATGGAGACATAGCCCTTGTGCACTCAAGTTGAGGATGAGTCTCAATAAAATTCATTGCAAGTTTCCCTACAGCCTATTGCGCATACAGAGTTATTTCTTTGACTTGCTTTTTTTTTCTGAGTATATTGTGATTTGTGTGGTTGACTCCTGTTGGTATAAATACCTGATATGTCAAAAGAAGTGTTCATGTGCTTCTTCATCTGGAGAGGAGAAAACTAGCAGTTTAATTTACAGCTGAAAGATGCTTGCATACTGCTGTGGTGAGTGTAGTGGAACTTAGGCAGAAAAAAATGTCCAAATATCCACTTTCAGGATCTCTTGTCACTAGTGTCTGTGTTTCACTTAGATCACCACCCTTCTTCTATTAATGGTAATGTTTCTGTACCATATCTAAAAAATATAATTATCTATTAAAGTCTTCATTACATGCACAGCTGAGCTGACAGGATGTTGGTTAGAAGCTCTGTTAGTAAAAATCAAAATCTTGAGCAGCAGCACTTCCAAAGTTATGGAGCTTTCCAAACAACGGCCTGATTGAGGGGCCGTTCATGAGCTATTTTTAAGAAGCAGACACTGAAGCAACAAATAATTAAGTGGTATTAATTTGCTCAGATATTTGATCAAAGGTTGATTATGTAGGGAGAAGCTGGTAAAAGAGAGGGCCCTAGGAATTTGCTTTTCTGTTTGTTCCTTTTGGAAAGGGACAATAAAATGCTCCAAGAACCTCATTTTTCCTAATTTAAACTTCCCTAATTTTAAATGAGAACACAATTTTCTCCATTTTACAGAGAAAGTGGAAAAGTTAGTTAATTCTCAATATGCAGCGATCTTCTAGCATTTCCTTAGTGGTAACTGTTGTGTGCTACGTTCACTGATAACAGTTTGAAGTGCCATAGACAAAGCAATCCTATGTTTTATGGGAGGTTGTTTTTTTTTTTTTTAATTCATGAAAGGCTGGAAAAAAGTAAAGTTGTTGTGTATTTGTGTGGTACTTATAAAAGAGTGGAGGAGTAAAGAAAAACTTGAGGACTATGTGAGGGGAAAAATGGAAAGAGATGCAGTCCTGGAATTTGGTCCTAATAGAATTAGTGTGAGCAAGACCAGACCCTGAGCATTTAAAAGGATATAGAGCACTAAAGACCTGATCTTGTTTTCTGACTGCAATGCAAGTTGTTATAGTTAAAGGCAAAAAATTGGATTCTTTCTTGCTCTTGCAAGATTTAGTTTCTTTTGGTTAGTATTTTACATTAAAAAAGCCTAATGTGTTTCAAATTAGGGTAATTTGAGGTTTTGGATAGGAGCTCTCTTATAAACATAATCAAGAAAAGATGTTCCATGGAGTAAGTCGCGTAATAACTGGATTTGTTACTGTGCTTTTCTTCCTTGTCTCCCCCACCCAACCAATGCGTGAATAGTCTACAGTTATTTTTAGCTTTATAGGGTTTCTATTTTATTTTAATTTTTTTAGCCACTTACATATTGCAGTGGTATCTTGACTTCTGAAAAATTTCTGGTAGCTGGAAACTCTGGGGAGCTCAAAGGGGCAGGAAAGTGTTGGGGGGGCAGTAAAGATGGGGGGGACTCAGCACCCACAGCTGTTTGTCTGCATGGTGCCTCTATGCTCTCTGAGAGCAGAATTGAGAGAATGGTACAGCAAATATCTTTTGAAAACTGTATTTTGTACTGGTGTTAAGGCTTAGTGGTCTAAGTTGGGGAGCTCATAGCTGTGAACAGGGTGCCATGGGTCTGCAGTGTGGGTATTTGGGCACCATGTTTGTGAGCCTTTCTACAGCTCAGTGGTATGTATGACACCCATTTCCCTCCCATGGGATTTTCCACACACAAGACTGCTGTGACACCACTTAAAATTATCATTTACTTATGTTTTCACAGACTTATTTTAATACGAAATGGACAGGCCTTTGTAGAAGAAAAAGGGACAAAAATTCTGTAGGTTACTGAATGTTATGAGCCATTAAGGCTAAAATACTTCCCCCTCTATCGAAGTGTTTTACAGCCTTGTATTGCTATGTGAGGAATCAACAGATTGCACACTGCTTGCTTTACCCTAAAAAATCCTTTCTGTTTTAGACATTGCACATAGTCATCCTCTTTCTTGGATTTATCTCATGAGTGATATGCTAAAAGCTACAAACGAGACATGATATAGGAATAACTTTCTGGGGATGAGACCTGAAAGGCATTTTAATGCATTGAATCAAGAATAGGCTTAAAACTTAAGGCGTTGTCCCAAATCTAGTGGGATCTGTCAGCAGGATTATGGCTACTTCCCACATAGAGTATTCACCTAAGGGCTGCACTGCATCAGTTTGCATATTTGCTCCTGTTTTGGAGTGTGCCACATTGTGTTTGACAGCAGACATGATCACATGTGTTCTGAGCCCAGTTTGTACATGTATAGTGTGTGATCTCTGCTCTGTCACTGTAAATGAAGCCTGAAGATTTCCTCTTCTGGGGAGGTAAGAGAGAATGACTTTTAGTAGTGTTGGTTGCTGTGATGAGTCTTCATACTGGCCTCCTAGGTGTCAGCATAGCGAGTGGGCCTAAAGATGGGGAATCTTTAGGAATCATGTCCCAAATGGTAGTTTGAACTCTGGAGGGGTTTTTCACCTTGCTCAGTTTGTGGCATCTGTCCTGCCAGGTGCCATAGTCCACCCAGAGATCTGGGTTGCTCCAAAAGAAATGAGAAAAAGTGTTGAGAGCTTCCATCTGAACATCAGGAAACATTCTCACCGTGCAGGAAATTTAGCACTGGCACAGATCACGAGGAGAGATTGTGGAGTCTCCCACTTGGAGATACTCAAAAGCCTCAGGACGTGGTCCTGGGCAGCCTGCTTTAGGTGGCCCTGCTTGAGCAAGGAGGTTAGATGAGATGACCTCCAGAGGTCCCCTGTAACCTCAGCTGTTCTCTGATTCTGTTGCTTTGCTTCCTGCACTCAGATTCTACCAAGGACTCTTTCTTGTTCAGCCAGAACTGGGGACTGGGGCAAGGAAAATGTAGGAAGTGCTTGGTTTTGCGTTTTCAGTTTGGGGCTAATGTTGTTAGGAAGGAGTCAGAATTATTTATTCATTGAACTGCAAATTCCCTTCTTAAAGTTAAAAAAACTTCCACATGTGATTAAGAGGAATAACTTAAATCTCAAAGGTTTGAAGACAGTATATTTTTGTATTGTCCTCTGAAAGCTGACTTTATATGTTATTAAGTAGCAAAAGAGATGTTCTGCATAATTTTTTTTAAAAGCGAATATGAACACGAAGAAACTAGCCATAACAGACTTCAGAACAGAGTCATTTCAGTGCTTATTTGTATGTAAGAGCACTGGGAACACCTTCTGCATCTGACATGGCTGACATTGCTGCCAAGAATAAATGTGAAAACAATTGTGTACGCAGGCTGTCTGGGAACAGGGGCAGGAGGTGGGGTGGGGAACCAGAGGTTCACATCTGTAATGGAAGACGGTGTAAAATGTTCTAGCTGTGCAGGTATAACTCTCCCTAACAATAAGATGACCTTAATATGCAGGAGTATATTCAAAGTTTAATATAAAAAATAAAAGCAGCCATAAAAAGTCTGAATGTATACACATCAAACTTCGTTACAGTGATTATTTGCACTGGATACACCAAGTGGTGTCTCTAATAATCCTTCTTTTTCCGTGTCCCTTAACTTTTGCATAATAAATTCACAAAACGCTATAGAAGTGGATGCCAAAAAAGGTCTCTGGTGGAATTTTGTGAGCATGCCAGAAAAAATTCTATGGATGGTAACATGGGGGAGCAAGTTAAATTACAATACTAAATGCAGGGTTTAGTTGAGAACACCAAAAACATTTAAAATTGGGGTGGAAGGGGAGGGAGGAGGAGTTGGACTTCCCAGTAACTCCAGACTGCTAATCCCTATGGTAATCAGTGGAGTCCTCAGTGCAGACTCTGTAAACATTAATAAAACAAAAAGATCCCAGTGTTCTAGTATCACTTCTGCAAAAGCCTTGAAGATCTCAGATGTAGCTTGTGTAGTGCTGATAAAAATACGTGAAATAATTTCAGAGACTGTAAGCCAAAGACACAGTTCTACTTACTGATATCAAACTGTACAAATGGTTGCTAATATGCTTGTAATTGAAAATATATTGAGCAATTTAATTGTGCAATGCAACTGCATTTCTACCTATAAACATGAAGTATGGGTAACAAAAAACCCCCTCCATGTTAAACATACTAAGTGGAGCCCCTATGTGCTTCCAAAATGGTCTGTTGGCGTCTAGGATTTGGGCCCTTACATACAGCTCTCAGCTTGCAAGTGCAGTTTGCTCTTCCTGTGGGACATACCTACTATTTTTGCTAGCTTGAGTAGTGCAATGTCCTAGGGCCTCTTGTACTTGTGTTACTCTGATGATAAGAAAAAGTCAATACAAATTAATGAGTGGATTATTGTAGAGCAGTCTCTATTCTTTGCCTATGTCCTGAGAAGAAGGACTGACAATGGAGATTCTGTTCCATCGTTTTAGTGTTTTGATTACTTCGTGGCTTCCTTCTCCTTTCCCTCCTTCTTTCCCCCCTTCTTCTTTCTCCTTTCCCCTCTATGTAACAAACCCCATGCGATATTTGAGGAGAATATATCTCTTCTAGCTTAATACATGGAATATCTAAAGCTGGGCCTCAAGTTTAGAGGTAGCAGCAGTGAATATCAAGAAGCTATATAAAGTGGCCATCTCTGGTTTCAAAGTCTGGTCTTGGATGCATTAAATTAGGTCAGTTGAATTGGGACACCTGTCCTTTGTGTTGATGCCCCATGAAAATTGATCACTTCCATGCAAGATCAGTTATACTGAGAGGTGCATGTCAAGAGCCAGTTAAAAGGCACTCCTGTGCCAAAATGGGGACTTGTTCTTCTGACAGGTGGTGCTGCTGCACCTAAGCAGCCTTGGCACAAAACAGCCTATACATGATAGAGTCCATCAAGACCTGGAGAAACCCAGGTTCTCTGCTCAGGCCCCTGCACTCAACAATTACGATGGGTTTCTACCAGACAAGTGGATTAAGGCCACAACATCAAGGCATGCAGAGGATGATTTCTCTCACTAACTACTATCTCTACAGCTTTCATACTTGCCTTGCTCCTCAGGAACTGCCGAACTTCAGCTGCGTGGCGAAGGAGATGTGGTGGCGGCACTGACTTTACCTAACCCAGCACTCCTCCATGGCCACATCTGCCTGTGGTGAGCTGGACTCTGGGCCTAAAAAGTAGCCCAGTGATGGCTGCTCGGGAGCACACCTCCTGCAAGAAGAATAGATTGTATTTCTTATCTTGCCATGCCTGAAGGTAGATGGTACAGCTTCTGGGGAGATGGAGGTTTTAAACCCCAGAAGGCTGCCCTGTAGAGTGCTGTTGGCCTAAAGGGATGCAGCCTTACTGCGGTGTGGAGAGTATGATGAAGGTGCCTTAGCAGCTAGGGAGGACTTAAAGGGTGAATCCTGGAAGAATACAGCTCTGGGGGTTTATAACCACAAGATACAATCTCATGTTTGGCAGCTTTTCTTTGCGAGATTATGTGGTTCCCCTGCTGGGAGTCAGTGCTCAAGTCTCCATGTCGCTCCTCATGGCTTATCTAAGGGCCCCAAGCACCAAGGTCCAGGTTTCAGATACTGCTATGGGATCTGGCTGCAAAGGACAAGCAAAATACTTCATGTTGCCATGCTTCGTGAATCTAGTCTAAAGCCACAGTGGCAACTTTAATTGCTGCTGATCTGCTCAGACTTTTTCTGGTCTCCTAGTCTTACTCTGCCTCCATCTCAGTATGGCTCTTCTGCTACGGGTTTGGTGCTAATTCCAAGACACTGTGCTCCTTAGCCCGTGCCCCATCTGCTTCAGAGAATAATAAAGCTGTCTCTGAGGGAACTGACCAGGTCTGTGTGAATCAGAAGTAGAGATATGCATGAGAGAGAAATAGAGACTAATATTAAATTTAAATTAATGAGACCCAGACTCTTCAAATGAAACTAAGGAAAAGAAGGTAACGCAGTGGTAGGAGAGCTTTCTATCTCACAACTGAAGTGGGATTTCTTTACTCTTTTCTTTCTGGATATGTAGCTTTCAGCTATTCAGACAAAAATAAATTTAGGCTGGTATAATAACAACTCCTTGTTTCCCCCTTCCCCACATTGTTTTCCTTGAAGCATCTTTCCAGGATGATGTTGACAGTATGTTGGTTTGGGGTTTTTTTTGTTTGGTTTTTTAAGTCTAAATCTAAGAGTCAGCTTTTCTGTCAATAAATACAAAAAGTAGATGTCTCTTTTTTTCCGCCCAGGTTGCATGAATTATGCAAGCATGTAGATTTTATAATGTGTTTACTTAATCAGAGGTTGCTGAAATTCTTACAAGGTGTTTTAAGACACCACTGGGTTACTTTACTGATCATAAATCACTTTTGTTTGAGCAGGTATGTCTATGGTTTTTTTAAAATTGTGTTTGGTTTCTGAATCTATAGAGGTAACTCTATAGCAGTGGAGAACCTGGAGCCTGAGTTTACAGCGGGTTTCTCTGTAGATTAATTGCAGGAGGTGCCCTCGGGTAGGGACCAGAGGGTGGGTAGCCTCATTCAGTGTATTTCAAAAGCAGTGCCATAGTGGCAGTGGCTACCTCTAGAACTAATAGCTTCATCCTTTCAGATGCCATTCCCATTTCCCTATTGATTATGTTGTGACTGGGTACACAAGGAGCCCTGTATTAATCTGAAGTCATGATCAGTGTCTTTAATCTTTACAAAGGTTGGAAATCCATTCTCTTCCACACTGGTTAGAGAGCTTTTCAGCGGACACTGTAACCTGAGGAACATTGTATTTTGGGTTGAGGCTGGCTAATGTTACCAGAGTCTACTGGAAGCTTTTTCTTCCCCCTCCTCCCTGGTGTGGTGTGTAGTGGTGGGTTTTTTTTTGTTTTTGGTTTGTTTTTTTTTTTTTTAACGTGGCTCACATGGGGACTATTTGGAAAAAGATTTGTAATCTTAGCCTTCATCAGACCACACAAGTCAAGAGGCTGATCCCCTTTTGGGCTTGTCAGCAGTCTGCTTATTCAGGACAGAACGTGAGCTGTGGTGAGAGTGGGGGAGGCATGTTTTTAGCCCACACTTGTAGATCAGTGTCATGGGGGGCCAGCAACACCGTGCTGTTTGGCAGTGAGGGCTCATTATGTGCGGGTCCCCTGTGGTCCCACAGCAAGGGTTTGAGGCTTCTGTTTGCAGTGAATGGATGTGGGGAGGGGACTGGTTGGCCTCCTTCAGCTCTGAATGCTTTCATTGAGACCTTGGTGAGAACACATTCCAACTAAGCCCTGTTGCATCCTCCGACATTTGAGTTGCTTGGGATTTTGTGAGAGTGTGGAGGATGGGATACAGGCTGTGGAGGCTGTGGCAGCCTGGGGTTGCACAGTGTGAGTATTTTTGAACAAACCCAGTAGTCCTGAACTGAAACCATGCCTACTTTTTGAGTTTGGGATGTTCTTTTGTAATAGGTCACAATAACAAGTGGTTATTAGCTGTAATCCAAAGCTCCTCTAATGTCACAAATCTGACTGTAAAGATATGTATAGAAACAGCATTTACCAGCCTGGAAAAGTGCAGTGGTAAATGTTAGATCATGTTGCTTGCTCCTGGCTGTAAGTGTTCAGAAGTAGCAATGTTACTAGGGGGCTGACCAAGGCCCCCAAAATTGTACTGTCCTCTACACCAACTTCAGTTGGCTTCAGATCCATGGAGGTTTCTGCTATACTTGCATCACCTGATACCTGGCAGCCAAGTGACCCATCAGCCTCTGGACCCAAGCCAGTACTTTCCCTCAGAGCAGCATGCAGCCGTGTTAGCTTGAGTCAGTGCTAGTGTGGCAGGTGCCTTCTGGATCACTTCGCAAGGGAGCAGCCACAAGCAGGTCCTTTGGCATCTGTAAAAGCCACAGTGAGTGGAGTTGGACCTCTCTTCTCATGTAAAGCCACACTCAGCAGCCTGCCAGCTTCCATCACGACCACAGCTTCTTATCATCCCCACACATCTTTCTGCACTCACCAGCCCCTTGAACCCAGTCTCAGTCACCTACCCTTGGCACAAAGTACCAAATCCTGTGAAGTCCTCAGCAGATGCAGGCAGTCTGCTGAACTGGAGCTGCTGCATATGCTGAAGTATACAGATTAATTTATAATTTGTGTAGAAAGTCATGCACAAACACAGTTTAATGAAACTTAACAGGTACATTTGCAGCAGACTTAAGAGAAAAAGGCTGTGTGCCGTGGGCTTGTCATAACACTCATTCTACCACTTGAGCTGTGTTGGCATAGTTAAACAGTGCAACTGCCCCATGGCTGGAGAACAGAGCTTTGCCTGGCCAAAAGGTGTCCCATGCACTGCAGTTTATCCTCATACTGTATGTGAGACAGTTGTGACAGTGTAATTCTGTTCCCACTGAGAACTGGCAGATTCTTGTTACTTTCATTAGTTTTTTCGGGATCTTGTTTTTTCTTCTTCCTCCTCTTTGCATACCCCAAATATTTATACTGTGCTAACCAAACATAACCTGATCTTGCAACTGGAGTGGAAACCTGCAAACAACTTTGCTCCTGAAATTATTCCCAGGTGAAAAGCTGAGGTGTGCTCCTGCTTCCTGGCTCGTATACTAGGTGAAGTAAATATTCTTTCATGGCTGCTCTAATGCTCTTAGATTTCTTTGACTGTATGGAGGTTGGGGGCACTCAGCATCCTCTAAGATAAAGATTTTAACTTCTGTGGTGCATTTTTGTTTGTTTTCATATGTCCGTAATATTTTTGTACAAGGATAAAAATGGTATCAATATATCTAAACTATTGTACATGAGAAATGTGTAGAACATGGGGACATCAGAAGTGACAAAATTCTAGGGAGAGGAGTGTATTTCCATATACAAATTTTACTTCCAAAGAAAAGTCTTTGATATGTTACCTCTCGTCTTAGGGTTACCAGGGATCACAGGCAATAATTACAAGTGATTCCATGCACATGAAAAAATTAAGCAAAACTATGATTAGACAATTTGATAATAAGATCATTAACAAGCTCTTAATATAACTGTGTTAATATAAACACCTATAAATACAAAGCTATGTCTGGTATTACATCAAAGCTGAGGAGCTTTCACAAGCATACACAGCCCACCCTGAGATAATATAAAACTGTTAGAATAAAATTTCCATGGGTTGTTCTGGCATTTTTCATTGCTCAGTTCACATTATTAATAAAAACAAAACCAAGTGCTAATAAAAATAAAGAATAATGTCATGCACATCCAAAGTGATAAGTATGGTATCAATTAACCCGAAGCTGGAATTAGTGCACAGAGTGATGTGGGGCGTCACGGTGAGGGGCAGGAGAAGGGTCAAAGGGTATCTGCTGGTTTTGGGAGCTGTGCACCTGATAAGGCTGGAGAGCCTGAGGCTAGACTGCGAAAGGATGCACAAACCAAGGGAGGGAGCATGGGCATTGTATTGCTGGCAGGAAACGAACAGGGTGGTGGTGCTTTTCCCGCTTTTGGGAAGAAAAGGGTATTTCCAAGAGACCTAGTCACTGAAATGTAGTGTGATCCTGGATATGATGGGAGTTTGAAGAATCCCGAGGCAGGAGCAAGCAGAACACCTCTCTTGTGGGTGTGTGGCTTGGAGTGAGAAGGTGATGGTAAATGATAACAGGGCAAATGTTACTGAGGGGGAAAGATTTGGCAGATCGAAATGAGGCTGTGAGAGCCTGTATGGCTAGACAGCAGGGGACATTAGCTGCCTGTGGAGCAAGTAGCTGTCAGCACCTAGTATGTGGCTACTATTTAAAGCGGTGGCCTGCTGCAGGCCTGGTATGTGTCAAGGAGGATGTTTCAGACAGGTGCTGTCAAATGTCAGAGTTGCTTACAGGATGCTCGTGTGCAACTTTTGTCCTCCCAAAATATAGCATAAAGTCTTTTGGGAAATGTGGGTGGCATGCAACGCTTTTAAGAGAGATACTGGGGTCTTCCGTCTAGGTCAGCAATTCTGTATCTTTTCTGACTCCATCAGTAGATCTTCAAATTATTTGTATTATTAGTTGGAAAAACATTAATCCTTTCATAGATCATTGCCTTGATTTCTCCTCTCCTCCCTCCTTCGTTCTCCTCAGTTCACACCATCAGCTTCAAGTAGGTATCTCATCTTCTTCCCCTGCAACCTCAAGGGTTGTCCCATCTGGGACTGTTCTCTGCGGTCTTAACTAACCCTCCAGCTTTCATGATGCCCGTTTGCTTGATCCTGGGTACATTCACGTGGAGGAAATAGCTCCTAAAGGAGACATGTAACAGCTCTGCAGATGTTGAGGTGCATGTTGTTTAGTTCAGTTGGGATAAAAATCTGTTAGAAGTCCCCAGTCAATACTAGTGTGAGATGTGACTGTTGCTGAGTGGTAAGAGCAGGTTTGTATGCAGCTTGGAATGCTCTGCATGTACAAAGATTTGAGAATCAGTGCAGAGGGGAGACTCGCTTCTGTTTCCAAATTACATGTTTTTAATTATGTTAAAATGGAAACATAGAGAAGAGGCAAATACATTTCAATTTTTCATGTTTTTCTGACTGTGAATGTGCATGGGAGAGACTTCATTATTACTGTGAAGTGACTTGTCTTTGATATACTTCGGTTAGGGAAAAAAAGTCATACTCTGTTTCTTAGATGGTACACATATGTACTCCATCTGCTTTGAATAAAGCGGGCAGGATTTTACATTTACTTGCAGTTTTACTAAAGTTAAGATTATTTGGGTTGTCTTTTCCTATTCAAAGACATGAAAGAAAGTCAACTAAAAGTATGAATTTCAAATTGCTTTGTTAAACTCCACTAAAACTCTTCAGGTTTTAACTGATTGTAGTTAGTGCTGTACTGAGGCTTGTAATGCTCTAATTCTAGTCAATCCGTGTCTTTGACCTTCCCAGCTCTTCTCCAGTCGAGTCAAGAAGGGTGGAAATCTGATAGTGGCAGAAAAGAAACTAGATAAGAGACCCTGAATGATTGTTGCTTGAGGAGAGCATGTCCAAGATGAATGAAAGGTAGCTCTGCTGAACCAGGCTGGAACCTCAGCGTGGTGAAATTGGTAAAATTGCTTCTGAAAGCTGAGTGAATAAAAAAACCCCAAAACCCAAAAAGGAATATCAGATGTGCAAAGGCAAAGTTCTTCACTCATTGTAAAAGCCACTAATATCCTGCATCAATCTATTGGGGTTTTTTCTTTTTTGATTCTGTGATGTGTGTCAATTGTAGATGTGCTGAAGTTGAAGAGATTTGATAAAAAATGTTACATACTGGATAGCTCTTTTGAGAATGCTAAATCATGAAATAAAAAAGAAAAATATTTTTTTTCTAATGATTGTTTGCCTAAAATAAAAGAGATCTGATTCTCATGTTTGAAAAGCAGTTAGAAGAGGTTTCAGCTTGCTAGTAAATCCCTTTATAAATCAGGAGAACAGTAAGTATATAGGTGTCACAAATACCATCCTGACCTTCACATTTGTGATGTTTAGTTAGCAGTCTTCAGGTATGACAGCTGTTTGAGAAATCACTGGTTACAGTGTCAATAGTAACTCAGTGCTGCCATTCGTCAGAGGACTGTAATGCTCCTCTCACAGGAAAAGCAAGCTCAACTTTGAAAATGTGGAGGTGTGTCAGAACAGTAATTGCTACTGTAGCCTGGTTACTCAAAGAGGTTCAAGTGATCTGTTTATTTGATGTTTATCAAAGCTTGGAATAATGGGGAAGTTTGAAAGGATCAAAGAAAAACTAATGTTATTCCAGTATTTTAACAGGTTTGGCCCATGTAATCATAGGTCAGTCATGCTTCATTCTTATCACAGATGGGCTTGAAAGGGTGGGTAACAGGATATCAACAATAAAGAACAGTTTCTTTGTGAATGGCAATCAGAAGGATTTTATTAAAAAAAGGTATCATCACATTTACCACATTGGTGAGGAATGAAACTAAACATGTGGTTGATAAAGCTAACTATTTGTAAGCTCTTGAAAGCACCTAATTCTAATAATAGTTAGGTCAAATTTGTAGCCGGCCCCTAGTTGAGTGAGGAGGCAGCAATAGCAACTGAGTTCTGTGTGGTGACTGGAAAGCTGAGCCAAAATGCATCTGTGATACATCTGGGCTGCATGCGTGACACAAGACTGCTTATAGCAATAATGCAGAAAAGTACCAGGGGGGCAAGGTGAATAATCAGTTGAACACAAGCCCATAGTGTGCTCTGGTGGCTAAGAAAGCAAATGCAATCCTTCAGCGTTCAGGCAGGAAAATACAAAGCAAGGAGGAAAGAATGGAGGAGCTGCTGCTTTTTCCAGTATAAGTGGCAAGGCTTCTGCAATTCTGTTTGTTTCTATTCTTTGTGCTATAAAAAGGCTGCTGACAAATTCTGCCTCTTTGGCAACAGCTGAGTTTGTCTACCACTTAGCTGTAGAAGCTGCTTCCCCCTAGGATACCCTATGCATGCTGTGGCCACAGATTCAGTCTGGGTTGCAGAGCTCTAGACAACTGCACAGCAGAACTCATTGGGCAAGGCTTGGATTTGCACCACTGAATGTATATTTAGATTTTCCTGCTGCTATTTCATCTATTCTTCCCAACCCAATTAAAAATCTGGCTGTTGTCTAGTTATCAAATGCTAAGACAAACACCTGTGTGCCAGATGTGTACAGCTGTAAGTCCATCAGTGCAGATCCATCATCAGGGCCATAAGCCAATCCATGGAGCAATTAGAAAACACTTTTTGTTTTCTCCCTTTTTCTCTCCCTCCTGCCCATTTTTAATCCCCCTGTTTTTCCAGGGTTTCCTCTCTTCTGCTTCCTGCTGCTGCAAGTTTATAAGGTGAACCTTGTTCAAACTTTCTGTCTCTTTCAGATAAGAAAACAGAGAAACTAAACCAAAGGAGCAAATTTTTCTGGCTGCAGAGTGGCTGGTTTATACTGTCAGATGTTAAATTACAAAAGTCCAAATGTCAGTAGTATGTGCCAGCTCAAGAAAAACACCTTGAAATTATTAACATTGCTAGGGCTACACAAGACAGGATTAAGGTTTGATTCCACACCCTCTCCCCCCAAAAAGAGAACTGGTCCCACTGGTCCTTCAGATGTTTTCTGGAGATACTGACTGTAATACAGAACTCTCATGGTCTTTTTGAAAGTGAAGGCTCAAGTCAGCAGTAGAAATCAGTTCTTCAAGTTTAAGAAATAAAATGATAATAGTTAGAGGTGGAACACGATAACACTGCAGAGGTTTTTACTGCAGTTGATACGACAGTCTCTTTTCAGTGGCTTGCTGGAAACAGGCTAATGTAGCTAATGTAAAAAGCCTCCTTCTTATTCCACTGTGCTTTCCTCGTGACCTCTGTCTCTCCTTTTGCCCAAGTTGCCTAATTACAACCGTCCAGTTCAGGATTGCCTCCTCTCTCCTCTCCCCAACATGTAGTAATGGTGGTTGAAGGTGGACGCTCCTGCTGGGCACAGGAGAGAGTTTCAGAAGGACAAGAGGGAAATATGTTCTCCTTTTCTAGCAAAGAGATGAGATAGTTTAATTTACCCAGCAAGGAGTGGTAATGGATGGCTTATGCGAAGACAACGTATTGGGCATGAGGGAAGTCTTCTGTGAGAGAGAAGGTAAGGCAGTGTGGTCTTGCCCAGAGAAGGTGTCAGTTGCTATGTACAGAGCAATAGAAAAAAGGTGGCCATCTCATTGCCCCCTTGGTCTTGCTCATGCACAAGTTTGGCTTTTACTTACCAAAACATTGGTTGTGCTAGCAGAGATCCTGCCATCTTAGATAATTCAGATGATTCTCTCTTTACTTAGCAAAGCTAACTGACTTTTATCCAGGGTTCCCGGCTCAGTTTGATGATACAGTGCTACTAATTTATAGTCATAGTGTGTATCTCTGTCATGCTTATTTGAGGCAAAGCTCCCATTGACTTCAGTTTATTTGAACATACTTTTGCTTTAACAGAAGTGGTGCCATTGTAACAGTGAGGAGCTATTTTTCAACTGTTGGGGCTCTGGAATGCTGAAAACAGCAAATCTCTGAAATGTAGCCAAGAAGATGATAGGATATGTTTAAGTTAAGGTGCAGAGGCACTTGAAAAATCATAGAATCATAGAATCATAGAATCCTAGGGTTGGAAGGGACCTTAGTAGATCATCTAGTCCAACCCCCCTGCCAGAGCAGGGCCACCTTAGAGCAGGTTACACAGGAACGCGTCCAGGGGGGTTTTGAATGTCTCCAGAGACGGAGACTCCACCACCTCCCTGGGCAGCTTGTTCCAGTGCTCTGTCACCCTCAAGGTAAAGAAGTTCCTCCTCATGTTTAGGTGGAACTTCCTATGCTCAAGTTTGTGCCCGTTACCCCTTGTCCTATCACTGGGCACTACAGCCCAATAGCCCAAGTGCCCCTGGAAAGTAAATTTACAAGTATAATCTCTTT
>VXBO01012988.1:243630-278397 GCA_013400135.1 Rhinoptilus africanus | reverse complement strand
AATATTTCAAAAAGAAAAAAAAAAAAAAAAATTATCACAGCATGTTTGAGAGACAGGAAGGTAAGAAAGAACCAGAGAAGTGGAAAGGGCCAACTGTTCCAGGAACAATGTAGGTCATGAAAGGGAAGGATGGGTAACAGAAAAGGTGGCCATTGACGTGGGTTGGGTGAGCACCTTCTGCTCCATACTTTGGGGTTGTAAAGTTCGAATTTGGTAAGGAAAAAGATAGTGCATGTAAGGATTTGAGTAGGGGTATTGTGAACATAACGATATTAAAGGAGAAAGTGTTCCTTTCTCCTTTGCTCTTAAAAAGACCCTTTTGACCAAAAGTTTGGAAAATGAGATCTTAAACTACTGAGAGCCTCTTGGCCCCAGGCATAATGATCTCAAGCCTATTCAGAAAGTTATCAAAGGCTTTGTGTACAATTGATGAAAGCCTACAGTATGTGCTTTCTGTTTCCTCTTTATGTATAATGTGTGTTTAGAAGAACACTGTTCTCTGAGAAAGTACCAGCTTGTTCTGGAGTTTTGCAGTGATGAATGATTTGTTTGGAGTTTACTTAGGTCACATCTGTCTCATAACACATCAGTTCTTTCAGGCACAGGCTTTCAAAAAGAAACTGGTAATGATTAGAGTTGGGCACAAGATGGAGAGCTCAGATACAGAGCCAATGCCTGTGTGGGGGTATTTCCATACAGGATTTTGATTCCAAGCTTTTTTTTTCCAAGTCTCTGTCTAATTTATTTCTCTTCCACTTCGTCTTGCTTCTGCTGCTTCTTAAAGTGTTCAGCAGGATAAAGCTAAAATAATTGCTGCAACAGTGCCTGGGTAATTTAGGTAGCTTCTAAAGCACATAATGCACGGTACAGAAATAAAGTTATTTGCTCCATCTGGAGACTAACAGGTGTCTTCTGTAATTATTCTATGCTTTCTAGAGTCAGGCGTATTTTGCCAAAGCATCTTAGCAACAAAACAAAAGGAGATTTGTATACTGTCTCTTCTAGTACTGTGTTCTTATGTGACCACACGCGATTCAGTATGAGATACCTAACGCAGGAGGTATTTTGCCTTTGTGCAGTTAGGTTTTGGTCCAGAATTTTTTGGACGGCTTATGTTTCAATAGCAGTTCAGTCACTGAATGTATGAGATCCACATTTGAATGTGACGGCTCCCTGAACATAGTAGAAAACTTTGTTGCCATGACTGTGAGCTCATGAATGATGATGCTGAACAAACGTATGCAAACTCTTGCACTGATGGTTTGTGTTTTTTTTTTTTTTTTTAATTTGGTGACCTGGACTCTAACAATGAAGTAACTCTAGTGAGACTAGCATGAAAGTGCAGGAATCTTATTTCCAAAGTTTGTTTGACTAGGCCAAGAAACAGATTGTCAAACAAATTCATTGGCACTGAAATGATATCCCTGCTTAATTATCTCTGTTGCCCTCATCCCCCATGCATTAGTTATCTCTGAAGTAGCTTTCCTCTAACTAAAAGCCTTTTTAAACCACATCACTAATAATTATATATGACCCTACTAAAGTCCGTGTATGTCATCAGCTGACATTTTGCCATGATTGTTTGATCATTCGATTTGTATATTACAGGAGTTAGCTATTCGTATTTCATTCCTCCTGTCCACCCCCTCAACTAACAGCCCAGTTGTATACTGATTCTCTAATATCATCCAGAAGGGAAGCTGAAGTCTATGTGAACTGTAGGAGGGCTTTCTTTTTCACATTACTTTGGTGTGATTTGATCTCTTACAGCATTTTTATGCATGGCTTAATGACCTTAGAATCATTACTTTTCCCCTTCATGATACTGGGGTGACCAAGGGAAGAAAGAGGTAAAGGGTATCCCATGGACTGAAAAGAGCTAAGTAGGCTTATCCTATGAGTATGAAAACCCCATGACTCAGCTGTGATGTGAGGAAGAAATCTGTGGATTATTAGAGGAGTGAGTTAATCCTGTAAATTAGCGAAAGCCAGCAGATCACAATTAGTGAGGATTTGGAGTCTTGGTTTCCTCCTCTGCTCTGTAGCTTAAGGATTCATCCGCATGTGAGACTAGTTTCTTTTCTGAAATAATAGCTATGCTGATTGCTTGCATCATTGAACAAAGTATAAACTGAGAGGAGGGGAGATGTTTTAACAGTGGGAAAAATGATGTAGAGATGGGCTGGAGAGAGGAAGAAGAAAGACTGATACATCAACCCAAAATTGTCCCTTTCTTTCCCATGTTGTAAATACGGTGGCACAGAATCAGCAAGAAAAACGGCCGGCTTCTGCTTTATTTTGTAGTTCAAGAACACAAAGAGTTAAGTTAAAAGACAACCAATTTGGAAGTGAGAAGAGGAAATATGCTTTTCAGGCAACGTACAGTTCTGTGGAACTTATGGCTGCGGAAATAGTATTGAGGCCAAGAGCTTAGGAAAATTCGTAAAACGATTATGCCTTTATGTGGACAATAAAAATTCCCTTCTTTCTGATATTAGGATAAAAAAAAAAGTAAGAGATAAATTTCCATATAGTATAAGGCAATTGGTATCTTATATTCTATGGAGAAGGCTTCCTTTAAATACATCCAATATATAGCTAAGGACTAGGATTCCTGAAACTACCACTGCAGCTTTCCAGCACAGGTGTAACTGGGCTGACTGGGAGAAGGATGCTGATGTATTTACTGCTTAGACTCTTTGTCCCTCTATTCTGAAAGTGGCCCTTGAGTGGCAGCTGGAGAGAGCCTAGATTAGAGCTTGAACCTGGTGAACGATAAACACCAGATGACTGGTGCGGCGTTTTTGGATGGAGGCCTGTGATAAACAGATTAATGAAGAGTGCTTTTCCAACAGTTTCAACAGCATTGCCAAAGATCAATGTGAGTGGTGTACATTTCAGAATTCTTTTCTTTTTTTTTTTTTTAAATGTAAAGTGCGTGAAGATTCATTGCTTCAAAAAAACTCTCTTTGGTTGAATCATTCATATGTGACATGTTGGCCTTTAAAGCTGCATAAAGATTCAGTCCTGTGGCTAGTATTCTTCCTGTATCTTGCTATTGTTCAATGTCTGTTGCAAGAAGAGAGAAAAAAGACATGTACAAACCCAAGGGAATGAGGGGATGACAAAAGAATTAGAAAGCAAATTTTTAGGAGTTTCCCTTTAGATTCCCAAGGTTTTTCACTCAAAGAAGGCACAAATCAATGTCTTGTCTCCTTGACTCGGACATTTGTTTCTCTCATTGTTTTAAAGAAATGGGACATAGAAATAAGATTAGATTTAGGAACATAATCATATATATTTTTTATTTGCTTTTTGTAAGATCCTTTTCTAACCTTTGATTTTGCTTAGAAAAAGATTTGGGCTTTTAAACAAGAAGAATTTTATTACTGTGCAAAAAAATAAATTGACAAAGCCTTTTTATTTGATACTATGCTGTGCTTCTGGGAAGTAAGGAATAAATAGCTAGAGGCTGATGTAACTGAAATGTGATTCCACACAGCTATCATGTAAAACCATTGTTTTCTTTTCTCTAAAGTGTTTCTGAAATGGCATCTGAAATGGAGCATCAAGTTCTCTGTTGGGACAGCTCTTCTTTAATTCAGTGGATTTGAGTTAAAGTGGTTGGTGGTTCCCTTATATTCCAGAGCATTGTGCACTTGAGAGGTGGGTGTTGTCAGATAGAATACATTTGAGGACAGAGTCTTTCTGTCTCACTCCAGGATAATTGCTTTGCAGTTGACATGGCTACGTTGGTGTAATACAGATAAGAATGAGACCAACTTCAAGCCTATGAGATCTTATCAGCCAGAGTGTGAGAACAGCTGTGGTGATGGGAGTGAATATGGTGTCTTGCACTCCAAGTGGGTTCAACTTCTCTTTGGGCTGGTGGATGGGGAAGCTTTCTTTATCCATACACCTCTGGTCTGACCCCATGCTGAATGTTGGAACTGGCCCTCTTGAAAATTAAAGTAGAAGGCTGATTGTCCAGCAGCTTTTGAACTTTGAATGTGCCTAGCTCTATTTTATGAAGAATAAGGAAGGATTACATCTGTACAGGAGTGAGAAAAAGTCCCTCCCAGCTAATGAATCCATCTTTTATTATTATTATTTTTTAAAAATTTACAAACTGCTCTGAGGAGAAATGAAATTGCACTTCATCTTTCACTTCCACTGAACCTCTGTAGTAGAATTCAGAACTGCTCCAAAGGTTGAAGGGGAAGGGAGAGTAATGAGCTCTCATCTTCCAAGGGGTTGGTTGGTGCTCATTATACTTAATGTCACTCGCAAATCTCAGCAGGAGCATCTGTAGCTGTTCCTTGTTTGAGAGCACAAGAGTCACCATCACTCATGTCATTAAGGTATCTGAGGACTTCAGGTTTTTAAGACAAAAAAGTCTCACGTCTGACTGGTAGATGTGAATGTCAAGTGATTAAGCTGCAAGCAGTACAAGGTAATAGTTGTATGGGTGGGAGAACAAGTGAAGTGTTTCTGTTGTGACAGCTCTTTGAATCAAATACATGCATCTGCCATGCTTTACTTCAAACTGTATGATTCTTTTTTGCATTTGTGAAAGTGACATATATATGTGTTTATTAAATAGCGGGTTAAATTTATGCATCAGCTTTTGGCCTGTGCATAAGACAGAAAAAGAATTAAAGATTCAAACTATGCTTGATAAAATCACTTCTGACTTCACCGTGACTGCATTGATCTTCAACAAGTGCAGCTTGGTGTCACACCTATCATGCGAATTCTGCAATTTCTTTGCAGCTTTTACTGCACATTCTATTACTTGGCAAGAAAGCCAAGGCTATTACTAAAAGCAGAGTTCAGGCCTAGCTTTGAAAAAGATTTCTATTTTAAAGCATATAGAGTGATATTTTCTTTCCTGTAAGAGACAGAGAGCTGATAAATAGCGTTTATTATTGCTTTTCCTCCTTCCTGACAGGTTTTATGCTGCTGGAGCTAGGCAGTGTTGTGGGATTTCAACACAAACTATAAGCACAATCATCTCTGTTTTAGTCTTGTATGTTCTCTCAGTTACTGCAGTGCAACACAGAAGATGGGAAATTAACTTAAGCATTATTAAAGAAATGATACAGAACGCATCAGAAGAAAATGTATAGGCATGAGATATCATCAGTTTTTAATTGATCAGTCTCTCTGATCCCTGAAGACTTTGTGTGAAGTTCACTGCCAATGTGCAGGAGGTAAAAATGGATGTGACACATTCTCAGTTGTATCATACAGGTATATCATGACAGTGAACACAGGCAGGACTGACGGGGAAAATATACTCAGAAAGCTTTGTCTATATTTGGACCAGCTTCTATGAAAGTCATCATGAAGAGTCTTGCAATATTAGGCAGGTTTAACTGAGACTTAGTTTGCAAGCTTGTGAAAGATTTAGAATTTTTTTTTTTTGCTTTGAAGTAACGTAAACAATACTATCTTTTTTTGTCCTTTCGGGTAATAATATAACCAGCAACTATTCAGGTGACTTAGGAGAACAACACAGCGAAGTGTTAGAATTGTAGAATGGTTTGGGTTGGAAGTGACCTTAAAAATCATCCAGTTGCAACCCCCCTGCCATGGGCAGGGCCACCTTCTACTAGACCAGGCTGCTCAAAGCCCCATCCAGCCGGCCTTGAACACCTCCAGGGATGTGGGGCATCCATAGCTTCTCTGGGCAACCTGTTCCAGTGTCTCACCACCCAGACAGTTCCTAGTATCTAATCTAAATCTCCCCTCTTTCAGTTTAAAACAGTTACCCCTCGTCCTATTGCTACACTCCCTGATGAAGAGTCCCTCCTCACCTTTCCTGTAGGCCCCCTTTAGGAACTGGAAGGCCGCTATAAGGTCTCCCTGGAGCCTTCTCTTCTCCAGGCTGAAAAACCCCAACTCTCTCAGCCTGTCCTCATAGCAGAGGTGCTCCAGCCCTCGGATCATCTTCATGGCTCTCCTCTGGAACCATTCCAACAGGTCCATGTCCCTCTTGTGCTGAGGACTCCAGAGCTGGATGCAGTACTCCAGGCAGGGTCTCACCAGAGTGGAGCAGAGGGGCAGAATCACCTCCCTCAACCTGCTGGACACGCTGCTTTCGATGCAGCCCAGAATACGGTTCCTGGCCACCAGGCCTACCTGACAAATTACAAGAGCATCAGAGGGTCTCCTAAAGGTTAGATATTTTATTTTTAGGTGTAAATGCAAAATGATCAAGTTGTTTTCATGTAAATAAGTGCTTTGTAGGGAAAAATCTAGTTCTCGTGTTACCAGCTTTTCATTATTCTCTGCCCTAGTCAGTCATCACAAGGGTCTTTGCCTCTGTAATCCTAAATGCCTGGAAGTGCCATTTGCAGCCAGGATTTAGTAGTGATGCTGATTACCTTGAGTGTTGTCTTGCACTTCAGAGCCTTTGTAAAGATCCTTTTAAACATTGCCAGAAACCAGCTTATCAAGATTTATTCCTACTTATATAAAAGTAGGTGAAATGCAGACACCCGGCCTGATGATAGCTAGGGCTAAATCAAGATTTCTGGGAAGGGGCTTGAGACAGAGGTTATATGTGTGCAGGTTGTGTAGGTTACGAGATTTTTCCAAGCCCAGTGATATGTGTTTCTCTGCTTCCTTTTCCATTCACTACTCAATGACTTTAATCATATATTGTGAGCATTTGCTTCTTCTCCCTGCCTCCTCAGCGCTTTCTCTCTGAAGCAGGGACAGTCAGCACTGGTGCAAGGAGCCATTAGTTCTGGGGCCTCTAGGTGTTTTATGATATAATGAATATGAATAATATAGCACCTTATTCCTCCTATGTTCTCCAGTAAAGGTGATTTCAAGCGTGGCAGTGGAGGCTTATTATGGCTTGGTTTTCTGTTGAGTGTAACAGAGCAGGAGAGCACCTTTGAGTTAAAAACGCTTAACAGAAATACTGTAAAACAACTGATTGCTCCTCAGTATCCTGTTTTATATGCTGGGACAATTTTATGTCATTTGTGAGAAAAAAAGATTTTTGTTTATGCTACTGCTGCTACTATTCTTGTGCCCGATTTGTATACATTGAGTAGAAATGCCTGTATAATTTTTTGGAGAATCCACAGATGGTACCACAGAAAGCCAAAGGACCTGTCAGTAGCCAGAACTCTGCTAGAGCGTGAGAACGGTTTGTTGTTAGAGAATTTGCTCACAAGAATTTTAAAATATTGCACGGATGTGGAGTGGGGAAAAAATGAAATTCTATCAGGAAGCATATAGTGTAAACTCAGCTGAAAGAGAGCCGGAGCAGTAAATGTATAATATTTTTCAGACTTTAAGGTCCATTCCTGTAAAAGCACCTAAAATACTTTGAGAATCCAAACCAAACCTTCACAATACATTTAAAAGAAACAAACTTTATTGTCCATGCTGTACATGTTGGAAATCAGATGTACAGGGAAGTGGAAGAATATGCCTGAGATGGGTGCTACGAAGTTTGCAGAGTTGAGAAAACAACCTTTTATTTTGTTACAGTCAGGACAAAAAGGGCCATGATGTCATTCTATATGGGGAAGTTAAATTTTTCTGTGCCTGCCTGGAAGAATCAATATTAGAGAGGATTATGAAACAGAGAAATTTCACAACAGTTTGGAAAGACTCTGGAAACAGAAGAGGCTGACTAAAAATACTTTGCTTGTTGATTGGTTTTTATCTTCAAATATGGCTTGAACTGGAATTTTTATCAACTGCACAGAGTTCATACACTTCACCATTTACAACAAGCTGCTACTGTGCTTTCTGAAAAGAAAAAACTTGAAAACAAGGGCTTTGCTTTAGAAGGATACACTTGAAAGCATGCCTTTGGGAAAGAACAAGACTATAGAAGTTTTAAATTGACCTCTGAAGTATTTTAGGTTTTAGCGTCATTGAAATATATTCTTTCAAAGAGCTTCTGAGTCCAGGATATATCTCCCTTTTTGTTTAATACGCCTTAATTCCTAATAAAAGTAGTTCCGGCAAATACTAAAATCCTGTGATCCTTGTACAACGCTCTGTGTTCTCCTAGGGAACCTTCTGTAATGTTCTTCTGCCGGAAAATTGAGCTTTTACAGTGTAAACTTTTTTCCTTGAACTTTCATAATAATCTATTTCTGCTGAATAGGACTGAACCCTGTATGCATCAAACTCACTGTCTGTAGGGGACACTCTGCAGGAATGAGTATTTCAGAATTCTAGTCCTCTGGGGTTGGTCACAGGGTAAAATTCACCCATTTTATGTGACTTCTGTCACTGTGGCCATTGTGAGCAGTGCAACTTAGTGGTGGGAAATCTTTGGAGAATTATCCCTGAATTTTTGTTTTAATGTATAAATAGTATGGAGAATTGAATGGTTTAATGCATAAATATATTCATTCCACTTCTGATTTTTTGGGCATGCTAGGTCTGGTTTCTTTATTTGTGTGTGGATGTAATATGTATATACGGACACAAATATATCTTTCTTCCACTTTATTTCCTTTGGGAAAAACCCTTATGCTACTTTTCCAAAGGAAATTGCTGATAAACTTCAGGATAGATTCTGATCTGAAATCAAGTTCACTCCACTGGTGATAGAGCATCATCATGCTTTTTGCTTTTAGTAACTCTATGCCATTCTGTAGATATTAAGGAAATCAAAGAAACAGAATGTGCCGGTTCTGAAAGCTGACGCAGTAGAAGGGAGAGTGTTTCAGCTCCTCTTAAGAATGCACACTAAGCAGCAGTACTGGAAGTGGTTTAGGCTTGGTTCTTTATTATCCTACATATGGAATAGTGCTCCACCTTTTGGAGCTAGCGTATGCTGTCTTGTATTCCCTTTGTCCTAGAGTAAATGACTGTGCAAGATGACTTAGTAAGTGCCTACAGTATACCTTGTGAAGAGACACGGGAGACCTTTTTCTTCAGTTGTACAGATTACAACACTGCACTTCCAGTGACCTGTAGTCAGTGATCCTTCTTTTGGCGTGTCACTGTGGAGCAGAAAATCAGTCCATGATGCTCTATTAAGAATTAATTAAAATGGAGTAAAGCGTTCCTTTCAAAAATTGATTTAAAAGTAACTTCTGAAACTTCTACATTACAAATTCAGTAAACAAGGTGAAGAGCAAAAATGCAAAACATTTCATGTGCAAATAAAAATTCTCTGCGGAGTGCTGAAAGCCAAAATGAAAACTGAAGATAACCATGAGGCATTTATTATGTTTCAGAATGGTTTACTAGAGTTTAGGCACCGTTTCAGATGATGAGCCTGTTTGTTGTTCTTATATTTGGACTTCATTAAATGCATTTAATTAAATCTGTTGTAAATCTGTTTTATTCCCAAGGGGGCAGTTAATGTAATCTTGCTGTTTGCTTATAAAAAATATCAACTAACAGTTCCTGCACTAATTTTAATCACTGTTTATTTTTAGATCCTAGTGAAGTGTGTTTTGTCAGTTTAGTTTAATGTGCAAACTTCTTGGAGCTATGACGTTTTATCTTTGTTTGTATCCTATGTAGAAGAAAGTGTATATTCATTGTTGCTATGTTTAAAAAAAAAAAAAAAAAAAGAAAGAAGAAAATATAAGTACAGAAGTGCTGTTTGAAGGTGGTGGTATTTTTTGATGTTTGTTTTTTTTTTATAAGGAAGACATAAATGTAGCTGTAAGACTTGACTGTATACTTTCAGACAGTTCTCTTAACTTTCTGGCTTTTGACTGTTAAAATTTCTTAAGTTTTCCAAGTAGTTTGTTTTGTTCTCTCCTGCCTTTTAGGCTGCCAAAAGGAAAAGTGATGAGGCTATGTAAAGAAACAAGAATAAAAATTAGCAAATCTTAGTGGTAAAAATTAGGAAATCATAAGCCTCCAAGGAGGCAGAAATAATGAAAATTACAAGGGCCTTAGATAATTCATGAAGTAAAGCCTACCTGAGATTAATGTACTATACAGACAGGCAATAATTTATAACAAAAACTGGAAGAACATGCTGTGTATGTACTGTGAACAAATTTTGCTTTGAAAATACACACCAATTGTACCTACAAGTAAAGAGTAAATAATTGGCAGTGTTTTCTGTGCATGCTGCATTCCAAAGTTAAGTTGAACGCATGAGGTAGTAAGATGCATAAGACTTTGCATAGGACTTCCATTCATTTGTCTTTTACAGCCCTTCTCATTGGCAGGAAATGGCTGATACAAAATCATTAAATCTGTATGGAGTCTACCCTTGGTTTGATTTAAGTTCTGCTTTACTGGAAAACAATCCTTGATGAATCAAGGTTATTTATTTCCCCACCCGAAATTCTCATGATAGCTTATACTGATGGAATTTGAAAGTCTATCCTTTTTTTGAGGAATGTTTGCCATTTGTTAGTGCTGCAGGTTATGGACTTTCAATTGTTCCCTCTTTTGGCATTTCAGGAAGGGCTGTAGAGCACAGCTAGACTAGAGCCAGTGCATCTTCTGCTCCATTAATTTTTCAGAATTGTGCATTTTTGAAAATATACATGTTTGTAGTTCATATCTTCCAAACTGATCACTGACTTTTTTTTTTGAATGCTGTCTGAGGAAAGCAAAGGAGTTCTGTGTCTCAGTGTTGTCTAAAAGTAGAGTCATCTAAAATCAGTGGTCAGGAGAAAATATTGTTCATCAGACCTTATTTAGCTGGTCAGGAGAGATGGGGATTAAGTATTAATTATTCAGTCTGCAAGTGAATGTGCACTAAATTCCAGCTGAGAATGACAGACAGTATGCCTAAAGTTCTCAGTTTACAAGGGCCCTGATGTGAAAAGTGGGAGTATGATTTTCATACTGTAAAACTGTCATAGTGAAGATGGATTATGATGATTCCTGCAGACCAAATGCAGATTACATATACTGGGGAAAGATTATTTTGTGTGCACTTGAATTAAATGCTCGGTCAGCTTCAGCTAACGTGATGTTCATCTAGCTCCTGGAAAAATATGCTTGGCTTGTATCCCTTCAAGACTTGCCAAATGAATAATGGTCAACTGAAACAATTTAGATTGAAAGCATGATAGAAGTTGCAGCAAATGATACGATGCAAAACCACAATTTGATGGAAAATAGAAGTAGACTATGAGTATACGTAATAAGCTAAGAATATGTTTAGTGCTGCACAAGAAATACCCATCCCATTCAGCAGAGTACCGTAGCCTCATGCTCACAAGCCGACCTCTTTGCTGTGCCATTGAAAGGTGACCAGAACACAGAGAGTCCTGGTTCCTAATGGTTAACATTATACACCAACAGAGCTTACTTTGGTCTTCAGTTGAGGATGTTCTCCTTCTCTTTTTGCTTTCATTAGCTGAGAGGGCAGTAAATCTAGAGAAAACAGAAGACAATATAGCATAACCTAGCACCTCATCAGCCTATAGAATTCACTGCAGGAAGTAGCCTCCAAGTCAAACACTTATAGTTGAGCGATTTTATGACTACTAATTACAGGTGCAGCTATGCAAACTAAGATAATAAGGCAATCAAACGTATGCCTTAAGGCATTCACCTTCAGGGCCAGGAAGGAACTGTTTCTGTCCAGCTGGTGGTCTCATTTGAAGGCTGTTCTGGCTCCTTTTGAATTCTTTTCATGTATTCTTGTTAATTCACTGTTAAAAATGGTGCTTGTTGCTGTCATAAAATAATTTTAAAACCTCAGCAGGACATTTTTATTATTAACATGAAAGTAAGACAGGTGTTTGTGTATTGTGACAGAGATCAGAAAGACCAACCTTGTTAAATTTACAGAGAGGTCACTCCTGCTGATGCATAGCTTCTGCAGAACTGCCTCTGTGTGTTTGTTGTTTTTTTTCCTTTAGCGACTGCACACTGACTTCTCCGGGAATGAGGCAATTTCATGGCAGCACCCATTAGCACTGATAACTGTGAAATTAGCTATTGCTACATCTGCATGTTGGTAGCATGGAGGAAAGAAGGAACACCTGCAAGGGACTATTAATAGTAGGGACAGAAAAGGGAGAGGCAGCTACCCAAAGCCAAAGGGCAATGCAATTCAGCATGACTGTTAACATTGTCAGATGGTCGATTAGGCCATAGTTTGTGCAATTCACTGCAAAGGTGGAATTTTGCAGCGTAAAAGTCGAGGCTAAATGCTGTTTCCCTGTGGGAAAAGAGGGACACCATATTATGCTTTTTGAATTGAGGGATTGGCTGGTTGCAAGGTCTCGCAAGGTATTTGTATTAAAAGGACGTGCTGTTGACTTCTGAAGAATGTATGAACATCTCTGCTTGTGGGAATGAAATAACAGGGTTTCCTAGGCAAGTGCAAGGCTTACAGTTCTGAAGCTTTTCCAGCTGGAATTCAGCCCCCTAAAAGTGCCTTTCTTGCAACACTGTTCTATTGGTGCATTTTTGGGCCAAGAAATAGACAATACCCCACATTTACATTTAGCCCTACTGAACCCTTCTGAACATATGTTATTACTTTTGAGCAGATCTGTATTCAACCTTGCATAATGACTCCTATTTTGGCTATCCTAGCCTAATGTAAATTTTAGGACTCAGACACATGGTCAGCTTGATAACTTTTTAGCAAGCTTACTAATACATGGTAACTATGAATATACATTCACAGCAGATTCAAGATAATTTGACTTGGTTTCTTTGACTTAGTTCTAGAAAAGTGACTGTAGGTTAAATCATTATTACCTTGCATTTGCCAGAGGCTACATGTGTGTATGTGGACAGCTGTTATGACTCAGCACAGCACATTCAGGTTCACCTGAATATGTGTGAATTCAGTGATATTAATTTCATTGTAAGCATTTAAGCTGATATCAGCATTTTAAGAAATAAATTTCTTGCAGAAGACTGGGTACTTTGCAGTTCTAACTGCTTTCTATGGAACAGAGTATAAGCAGAGGAAGCAGAAAAGATGCTTTCTTCTTCAGGAATGAAACAAAAAATGCTCTTTTTAAGATGAGAGATCTTACTAGAATGCAGGTAATACACTGGAACATGTTTTTTAGCATTAGTTAAGCTGAATTGAAATGGAGGAAACACATCAACCTAATGACTAGACACTAAGATCTGAACACAGTATTTATTTTCTAAAGCTTTATTTGCTGCCTACAGGTTTCAGTGGATTTTCAGAAGAGCTTGAGAGTACTTGGAGCCTTAAACCTGTCTTGAAAGACACAAATTTAAGAAAGCATTCAAATATGCTCCTTAAGTTTCATTCCACTAAAGGATGGATCAGGATATACAAGACTCTCCTTAGAGTCCTTTCAGATGATGAGCTGTTAATATTTCATTGAGGCAGCAGAAGTGAAAGCTGAGTAAGCAGTATTAACAATCATTGGTGTCAGAGGTTAATTTATTTAATCAGTTTTTAAAAATGTACTTCTGTGTCAAGATGGTTTAGGAAAGTTTATGGAAGAGGATAGTACAGAATAAATCTCTGAACTTAAAATATTTGATGAGTTGAGAAAGATTTCTCAGTCTCTGTCAATTTAAATTTCCCAGGCTTATATATTGCTTGGTCCAAGATGTGCCTGGCCTCTAAATGGGTTCACTCTACTCTACAAGCAGCTCTTTTGTGTTTGTTCAAAACACGTGTGTGTTCATGCCTCATGCAAGATTCAAGTCCTGGTTCCTCCCTTTATAAGGTACGTTACTGTTAGGTCTTAACATGCAGAGAAAACAATTTGTATTATTGTGGTATCTGCCAGCGCTAATGTAACTAAATCTTTGGCAGCAGTTTATTGAAAAACTGATATTCATAATTTCTTTCTGATGGGAAAGCCACTGGAATGGTACCAGTTTCTAAATAGATTCAAGGCATTTGCTAGATCCTCGGGGATCAAACCCATACACCTTTCCATAAGCAGCTGGGTAGGAGACCCATCAGATGTATGCTGCTCTTGCCCACCAAAAAGGTCGGATCATGAGGTGATGATGTGTGTAGGCTCAATTTGCGTTATGCCACGTCCTTATGCAATAATCGTTGCAGGAATCTCTAAGCCTGTAAGATTTTTTTTTTTTTTCATCCTGGAAATGAGGCAGTTCTCTCTGCTCATGTTTTCACGGTAGAACTTGATCATGTGTCTTTTAAATAAAGACTAACGATCCGGTTCATACACCTCCATGTGGAAAAACTAATGGTGTTTTTTATTGCTTACTTTCTTGCTAGCTACAGAAAGAGGTTGCTTTCTGGGTCAATAATGCCATTTAAGTTAAGCCCACATGCTGACACACTCTGGTAGCTTCTAGAGCTGTTCTTGTCAACTGACAAGTGAAAGGTCAGTGGCTTACAGATTGCTGTTTGTGATAGGGAAACAGCTACAGTAAGATTTGAACTTCCTATGATGTCGTGACATTGCTGGCAGGTTAGTAACCGATCAGAGAAATTAAAGTTTGTTTTCATAACAAATGTATTATTCCTCCACACAGTGAACTAGAGAGACTTTTGCCTCAGCTTCAAAAGTGCAGTCACTTCATTCAGCTGCTGCCCCATGTGTGCAGACAGGAAGAAGTCAGACATGCTCATCTTTCACGGTCCGCACACACTCTTTGTTGCTGCACTGGTTAGCACAATTAGCCTGGCTGCTGAGGTCTTAAAAGGGAAGAAGGGGTTACAGTATGGTTGCTGAATCTGGATGTATGAAATCAACTTTAAGTGAGCCACATAAAAGAAAGACCTTTTCTCTTGTAAAATGTAACTAATCTGGTAGCAAATAAAAGTCATAGTAGAAAAAGATCCAATTAATTTCCAGCTGCACAGCTCTATAATGCACCAGCAGAATATACAGGTAATTAAGAGAATTAACAACTTTATTAAAGTAGATTTAAAAAACTTCTGAAAGCTAGAGGCAACCTCAGCTTTCCCACAGACTGCCATGATATTGATGTCATCTTGATGAGAAGGGAAGCGGTTTTATTGTGTTGCTTCACAGTATCTTTTTGCATTGCTGAAATGCCTAGAGACACAAAATTGAGACCAGAACCTCTCTTTGCTAGCTGCTGTTCCTATTTTTAATTTGCAGAGCAAGTACAGGAATATGGCAGCTGGGAAACCTTGCATTGCTGTTCTGTCCACAGAGACTTGGCTGGTGGAGCTTCATTCATCACAGGTGTATGAGGGTTTAGCTGATGGCTCTTTACTGCTTTTCTCACAAGGAATAACTCACAACATTGCGGATGTCTGCATCAGGGAGGATTGGGAACTGACTCACAGGGAGTCTGCTTCGCTGGGGGAGCTCTAGGCTATGGAGAAGTGAGCAGATTTACATCCCAAGATGGCTATCCTTCCTGTGGCTTCCTTGGGGAGGAATGGGAGAGGCTGGCATGATCCTGAATGTAATCAGTAAACACTGAGGGTATTAAGGAAGGCAAGTTATGGTAGCTACTGTGTTTTAGTAACAATGTAGAGGCCTTGCCTTTCCAAAAAGAGTTTGATGATGAAGTAATAGACAATAAATAAAACTTGCAAGCTATGTCACTGAGACTACAGGAGCACTGCAGACTTCTGTACAAGGATTATGTTCACTCAAGGTAGGTATTTGCTGTCCTGAATGCTTCAGATATTGTAATTCCCCCTCCTCTAATATTTTTTTCCTCTACTTTTCTGCTCAATAAATATATCGGTACAAAGTGAGCAAGCAAGAAGCAGGCTTGGTCAGTACTATTTGAGACGCAATGTACTGTTTCCTTTTGATAGATAGAGTACTAACTATTCCTTCCATGGATTACTTAGTTCAGGAGGGTGCTGGCAAACTGAGAAAAGTGAATTCATTGCTAAGCCAGATCAAAATGAGCCTGTATCCCTCATGTCTCAGTGGTGGAGGTTGCTTGGGAATGTGCATCAGTTTATGTTTACCAAGCTATGGTTTGTATGGGAATTTGCTGATCAAGCGAATGAACCATTGTTATAGGCTTAATAGGCCAGATTTCCTGTTTTATAATAAAGTTTTCATTGTTGTCAATGCATTTCTTACTTGGTATTGTTTTTTAGGAGAGCACGCTCAAGAAGTAACTCACGGATTTTCAGGCAGTACTCTTGCACTGTATGTTTTGGTTTGGTTTGTTTGTTTTGCTTTGCTTTTCAGTTCAAAAGCTAGGCCAAGAATGTGCATTGAGTGAATGAGTAAAAGTAAGAGGAAGAACACTGGATGGCTGAGAAAATAGTGCCATTATTTACGATGGACAATACAGCGTAAATAAAAAATTTCAAAAATACTCCTTTAAGGCAGAATGCTTAGGAGGAAGAATCAGAGGAAAATGTCTTACAGTAGAGAAATCCATCATTATTTGGATGTCTGATCAGCCTCTAAGTATCTGATCTTAAGACGTTCAGTGATTTATTGTGAAATATTTCCTTTAATGGTATGGGCTCTTAAATGTGAGAGGGAACTAACTGCATCATATCGGTTTTGATGGGAGGATGTGCACATTTCTGTGCAAATTGGGATTTCATCTGTGCTAAGGGCAGCACTAGATCTGTGTTAAATAGCTATCTTTTACAAGAGGAACATGGGAGGTGGCAGCAACAGTCAAAGGTCATCTTTCTTTTGGACAGCAGGAAGCTGGAGTTTGCAATTAAGCTCTAGGTGCTGTCATGGTAACTAAGTAATGTTTAAGTAAAAGTAGTATATGCTAAATATACTCTGACTCTTCCTTGTTAAATGCAAAGCATAATCAGCATTCTTGCTATCCCAGTGATTCCCCCTTTGAAAAACCTCCCTCTTTCTAAGGTGCACTGTTTTGACTTTAGACAGAAAATCTCTGCCATTGCGGTAGCCTCTTCTGCTAGATCAGTATTTCAGATTTTGTGTGTAAATTTGAATAAAGCAGGAGCAAAGCATGCCCAAGGGCCCTCCTTAGAGTTTCAGTATTCACAATGAATACTAAGTTGCCTTTGCTAAGCAGTATTTGGTATCTCTACACTCAAGAAAGAGAGTGGTTGCAGCAGACATTATGCATGTCCTTTTTCAGCGTGTTCCTCATAGAACACATTCTTTTGACAGGAAAGGACTATCAGGAATTGCTGTCTTGCTCTTGTTCACACAGTGTCTGTATCAGCGGTTACAGTAATCTTGAGCTATAGCAGCTTAGCATTCTGCTGTGAGAGAAAAAGGTCATAATCAAATGGCAAGATGCTGTAAGGCTATGCCAGTACCCTTAGCTACAGGAACTTGCTACCGTTTCAAAATTGTTTTTTCTAAAGGTGAATTTTGTCCTGAATAATTCCTTAAATGTCACCTCTGATGTGAGTGATTTGTATAGATGTGGACTATGTCCTTGGTACTCTATGGTATATTAAGGATGACTGACTTAGCAAATCTTCACCACTTTCAAGTTGCTCTCATTGAATGGTGGAATTGTTCCTTTTTGCCCTGTGAAGGATGCGTTAAAATTAATTTGATAGTTGTGTAGGAGGCACAAGATTCCTCTTTCCCCTCTGCCCCACAAAACCCTCCTGCAATATACTGGTTGTTCAGTACCTCAAAGCAATTGAAGCTGTACTCGACAATGATATTTGAAACTGACTCTTAAGTATTTTATTTTCCTATTTTCACATGATAACCTCTCCCAACAACATCCTAGAATTATGAAAATGAAATATAATAAATGTCAAATTATCCACATTCATATCCATTTCTTTTTTTATCTTTTTGGCACCGAGCACAGTGGGTCTCAGCTGTGATACTGTTCTTTGACTGCTACCATACAGAAATTTATGCTGCACTTTTTTGTTACTGCACGGAACTTAATGCAGAACTTCCATGTTAGGCAAAACTGATGAAGTCAGATAAAATAGCCAAATGGTAGGAAAAGGATCTACTACTTATTGATATATTCCCTTGTTGAGAAATGCCTTCTGTAGATGAAGTAGAACTCCATTATTTCCTTCATTAACCTCCCTTCTGTCACCTCCAGATCTGTTTGTTTTCTGATGCTGCTTCCTCTAGGCAAGTTACTGTATTTCCACTGAAATTTGTAGTGTGTGGGAAGCCGGTGCCTTACTGAAGACTTAAGATTTTTATCTTGTTCTGTAATCCACCACACTGTCACATCAGACAGTGAACACTTACATGCTAAAGAAAGTGGAAGAATTATTTGATTTTTCAAAATTAATTTGTAAATTGGAGTTCTTGCCTCAACCTGTAAGAATTAGTAGGAGTAGGCCAAGCCCAGGAAAAACAGGGTCACTCAGTTCTTGTGAAAGATTTGGTATTCTATACGTGTGTCAGAAGAGAGACGCAGGTGAATGTGTCTCTCCCAGTGTTTGTTTCATTACTCCTGTAGACCAGAAACCAGGCTTCCTGAGCCAAACAGGAAGAATAACTTTATCTTGTTATGACTGAGGGTAAACTATGATGAGCCAAAAGGAGTTGGACAGAAGGTAAAAGATTAATATTTTAGAAGAACCAGAACACTTGATTGTGCGTAATGGAAAACTTGAAATGAAGCTGCTAAACTTGTGTTCTAAGCAGGTTTATAAGAATTTATGATGTTTTTGGTGTGCTAAAGCTTTGAGAGGTATCCTTGAGAGCTTCCCTCAACTCATCTTTTAAAGAGAGGTGTCTAAGAAGAACCATTTTCTTGGTTAATGTAGACATTTACTGTCTAAAATAAACCAGGAAGTAATTTCATCAGTATTTATTGGGCGGAAAAGTTAGTGCTGCACTGAATCAAGAGTAGATTGCCAAAGAACTCATTCATGAGTGTGCGTGTCTATGAAAGAGAGCTTTCTACCTTCAGTTTCTTCTTGCTAGCGAGCTTCTCTCCTGAGATTAGGATCTCTGGGCACTGAGGATTGCTTTATAGTGATTTTGGACACAGATTTGTATCTTGAATTTTACTTCAGACATGGATACGTTTCATACATTTCTGTGCATCCACTTCATTCATCAGTCACTGACATTAATGAGATCTGGGGGATGTTCCAGAATGCTTCACTACTTCCAGAGCAAAGGATGTTTCACGTTTTTCATAAATACTAACTTCCATTTGTACAATAATTTCAGTTGTGAGTCCTCAGTTAGAAGCTTTAGAAACATTAATGAGCTCGGCTGTAGAATGCCCTCACATAAATATAATTAACCTCATACTGCATGATGGCAAGTCTTATGCACAGACTGACTCTCTAACTGGAATAGGAAGAGAACCTAACCTGGCTGACATCTGAGGCTTAACTGCAGAACCATCTTTTTCCTATGAAGTAGAGAATTTAAATCATGACTTATCTCCAGCTCTTGCTGTATACTGTCAGAAAGCGGTGAAAAAGGAGGTTAATGGATGCCTTGCTTTTATGAGACAGGAGAAAAAAATGGGGCCTTGGGAGGGACATCCGTCTTGTTCCATGTGCACTTAAAAGGTTTTTATTGAGGCACGAAGGGTTGCATTTTTTCATGATTTGTCTTTTTGTTGCTTACCCAGGCAGTGATGTGCTGCCAACAATTCAATAAAGGATTTTCACAAAATATCTTATTAACCGATCTTAAGCCTCATGTATATGCTATGTGGGTACAGACAGAAGAGAAGGGGAGGAGAATTGCGGAATCTGTTCTTCTTTTCCCCATTAAATCCAGAAAGGATATCTGGTGAGAGAGACAGTGACGCTGAAGAGGCAGACTTATGTGAAGTGTACCTGCCAGGCATACATTATCGGGGATGTGGAAAGGCAAAAAAAAAAAAAAAAAAAAAGNAAAAAAAAAGAAAAAAAGAGTGAGCCTGAGTTTGTTAATGTTCAAAGTGTGATTTTTCAACTCTGCCTTTTGAACTGGGAGAGGGAAAAAAAAGAATTTCTCTAAGAGCTTTGGAAATGTCTGTTCTATGAGCATTTTTCCTTAAATGCTTGATATATCCTGTGTGTGTTTACTCAAGTTTGTGTATGCGTGAACTTCAGTGAAAGGGATAATTTGGTACTGTGAGTGGAAGACAAAGTAAATGAAATGGTAAGATTACCTCCAAAGTCCACTCCTCAGTCCAGTATAATAGTTTAAATTATTTCCACAGTCCCCAATCTATGAGGGAAAAGAAAGAAATGCTGACTCAAAGTAAGTAGTCTCTGGATATATGAATTATCTGGATTTCTTTCTGCCTACTATGTATATGGGAACTCTGGGCATACATGAGGATTTTTTAGTCAAATATTGGTGGCATGTGTTTAGGTGTCTGTTGAGGTACTAAGCCAGTGGATTGACCCAGATGTACCAATTTATGTAGTATAAACAATACTCTGATAAGTACTAGACATAAAAAAGGCTCCCAGCCTGGCCCACAGTTTGGCATAACACTGTCTTTGCCATTCATCTCCACTGTCTGCAATGCAAAAGGGACAATTCCATACTTAAATATCAAGTTCTAGTTTGTTATGGTGTTCTTGCTTTGATATAAGGAAAAGGTAGCAACAGAGTGACTTGAGGAACTAGTTCAAGCAAAACCTGATATTCTGCCTGAGGTTATGAGTGGTGCAGTATCACAAGGTACTTTTGTGGGCTTTGAACTGTATAACATCAAGTGGTGTTGCAGGCTTCGCAGATGTTGAACAGTAGAATGTTCGAAATTCAGGGAAATATTTCAGCTTTTATTGCTTCTGGAGACATTTAATTGTTGAAAAATTCCACTTTGGCCGACAATTGGCACGTGCTAAAACTGGAAACTATTCCTAGGTTAGGAAATCCTGGACTGTGGCTTAAGTCAGTTCTTATTTTGTCTTAACTTGCCTATGGCTCATGTTGAAGTAAAATAATGTATGTTCCCTTTTTGGTATCCTTGTAATACACTGTCAACTAAGAAGTGTCCCTACTGAGGGAGAGAGTAAATCAATGGAGCTCAAGGACAGACAGTATGTCCATTTGGAAGTGTAGTCCTGGGAGGGCTCACACTGAGAAATGTTTTTTTTTCCCCAGGAAGTGTGCCAGCGTGGGTAGGGAAACCGGGCAGCAGTGCTGGACTCTTGGGACCGAGAAGGAGCTCAACAAGCTCAACATGCCCCATTATGAGTGTCCATCCAGAGCAGCTCTGGGAGGGCTCTCTGACATGGCTGTTTACACTGGAATGCTGCTTTTCACAGATAATACATCAATATCAATGTCAACAGTAGCTTCTTGTTTTCTGCAACAAAGCAAGCTGTGTGAATGAAGAGGAAGGAAAGCTGCTACCTCTCCAGCAGGCTCTGGTGGTCAGTACCATACAGATGTTTTGCAGCTTGCAGTTTGAGCAGCTGACCATCCCTGTAGTACTTGGACTGTAGTGTAGGACGCATGATAAAATAGCAGTACTACTGAGAACCTACAGTTACGTAGAAACAATCCCATTCTGCATTTGTCCGTTTTATATTCAGTTCCCCAAATTGATGTTATTTATCTCTTTTCTGTCTATGTCCTAATGGTTAGTGTGGTACTCCACAAATACAGAATTTGTAAATATGTTTGATTATTTCCAGCTTAAGTTCCTTTGCATTTCACTATAAGAAAACATGACCTAAACACAGGCTTCATAAAATCTTCATCCCCATTTATTAAAAGGCATTAACATTCCGTTTGCTGACTAATATCTGTTTCTCTCTGAGTGCATAGGTGAGTGGGAATGGTTTATGTTTATATCTTTCTCATGTCTCTTTGGTAAGTGAGTATTTGACTATTTTTGAGCGCTTGTATTTAAGAAGTAGTTATTCAAAAGCTTACCGACCAAGCATCTAATCAGCTTTTGAGGAAGCTTGAGAGTAATAGCTTCCAGGAAATGTCCACAATCAGTTTGAGGCTTTTTATTGCTCTGTTTGCTCTGTGCTCTTCACATTGATAGGACTTGTGGATGTGGGCATGGATCACCTGAAAGTGTCTGTAATCACAGAAACCATTTAGTTACAGCTTTCAAGCCCACATCATGTTGGATGTTTTCTGGGTATCCTGAACATCGAGACACACAAATCCTTTCCTGTTTTGCAGTTGGCTGAAATGCCTCTCTCAAGCCTCACCATCTCGCAGCTTCAGGGGATCTGACACCAATAGAAGTGTGCTGCATTGGCTGTGGAAATTCATATTTGGAGCTGTGAATCTTTATTTGGCAGAAGATGGAGAGGTTATGATTATAATTGAGATTGCAGATGAGATAAATTAACTTATCAATTTAACTGGTGCCAGGTTGCCATGGAAGTGAGTAGCACTTCCTGGTGACGCTGTTGGCAATGGCAATTGGTTAATGATTGTCCATCCCTGATTTCAGGTATATAAATTGAATGGACTAAGGTGAGGTTAGGTTTATAAGTGTTCTCTGCTCTGAAGGGAGAGCTTTTTAAATCTGTCTGCTTAGCAGTTCTAAACATGGTAGGCGATGAAATTGGTTTCAGGATAATTTGAGGGGATAGGGGAGAATCTCGTGCTAGATCCCTGCACATATAAGTAGCTGAGTTAGCAAAATTTATGGAAGACTTCAGAAAATTATTGCTTAGTGAATTCAAGTGTATTGGATGCCCCAAGTGGACGTACATAGGTTAGCAGAACACTGAAGAACAAATGTCTGTTTGCCTGCTCTCTGGAAATGTTGGGAGGTATCCTGGCAGCCAGCCTAAATTCTTGTGTTTTAACAGTAGTATGAGATGATTTAAGTCCAGGATTTCAGTGATAGCCTTCTGAGAGGACTGCTCGTTCAATATAGTGAATCAGTAAATTACAAGGGCTCAGTGTATGACTAACATGATAGGGGCACTTTCAGCAAGTTTACTGGTTCCTCATAAAATAGAGTGGCTAGTTTAGCATACTTGTTCTAGAAGTATTACAGTTGATTGGCCTAAAAAATATGTACAGTAAGAATAAACTCTTAGATTATCTTCTCAGCCATAGTAGTAACAATTCTCTATAAAAGAAATAGAGGTGGCTTTTTAGTTGGCCTAAAAAATGTTGCCATATCACATGTCTTTTCCTCTCCCAAATACAAATCACAGTTCTTCAACTTTGCCTTTAATAGCTGAAATGTTTAACAGCTGAAATAAAGCATGTCTAAGCAGAAAAAGAACTACAGGATGATCTCAAGTACTTTTCTTGATATGCCTCACAAAGGTGTTCTGTTCCTGTGGTGATAAGGATAGGCATGAGAACTGAAACTGAACAGGTGATAGCCTGGTTCTTGCAAACTTTGCAGGGGGAAGGAAGAAATGCCTTGGATGATAGCTAGCAATAATTTGGGAGTGCGTTTTTTTAGGCATATGCTGCAATTTTGTGACATCTATTGGTGACCAAAAGTTATTTGTGGTTGAAATGAGGGAAGGAGGAAAGGGAAGTTGTTAGGAATTGCATGAAGTACAATAGATGATATCACAGCATTGCAAATTCATACAGAAGTAATAGTCAAGAAAGTGAAATCAGTTTTGAGGAGGTTCTTCAATAGGGCCGACCCAGTTTTCTCTGAAGTCAATAAAGATATTTCAGTTTATTTGAGGAGAGCTGGGTCAAGTCTGATTGAACTCCATTTCTTTTCCCAGGCAATGAAAAGCTAGGATGAGGCTTCCTAACAGGGGAAAAAATGTTAAATGGGCCATCAGAAGAATGAAATCATGGGATGTTTAAAACCTTTTAAGAAAGCCAATGAAAGTGAGTAGTAATGATCTCAATTTTCCAGAGATGATAAATAGTCTAGGATCCCTAGGGACTCCTTCCCATGCTGTTTGCTGGCTTTTCTGGAGAAAGGTCAACAAAAGTACTTAATACACTAGTGCTGTGTTATTTTACAAAGGCAAACACATGTATTTTTTTTTCCCTGATGTAAAATATAAATATCTTACGCATATCTAAGATGTCTGTTTTGTATCCTGAAGTAAAATCAAGCAAGGATTATGGTTTACTTTCTTTTCCATATGGATGGAAACCCATAGACATTTGTGACATTTCTAGTGACGGGATGAATTTATCCCATTAGTTTTAATGCAGAAAAGGTTAGAGCTGAGCCAAAGTACCGTAAATTAGCATGAGAGAAGCAATAAACTTTTTCACAGTGCAGCAGAGATGTAGTGAATGAAATGCCCCTCTTGCTCCATCTGCAACCTAGAGGCGCTTCTGGATGAGGAGGTGTCAGCTAGTGAGCTTTAGCTGATGACACTTTTCTTTTTTTCTGTCTTCAGATATCTCAGCTTATGACAGAGACTAGTCGAGAGGGCCTGACTGAAGCAGCATTGAACCGCTACAATGCAGATAAACCCTCCTTGTACAGCTTCCCTGCTTCCCAGAGCACATATGTTGCCAGTGAAGTATCCACAGGCACCTCGGTGGCAGCATCATTTTTTGCCAGGTAAGAGAGATTTCTTAGATTTTCCTTCTCTGGAAATGTAATTTCTTTCAAAGGAGATGGTTTGGTAGTGAAAAAGTGGGGTTGACAGACTACAGCACACATGTTGAAACATGGCTATAGATATGTATCGCAAACTTGCTAAATTACCATGGAAACGTTGTTTAATTCGTGTGCATTTGTATGTAAGATGGTGATGATACCTCTACCCTCTTCTGTAAAATACCTTTTTAACTCTTGATTTGTGTTAAAATGTGATTGTGCTCCCAGAATAATACCTGTTTTAGTGACGTTTTTAGACGGGTGTATCCCTGAATGAGAAGGGCCTATCCAAGTAATTTTCTGAGATAGGCAATTAGCCAACTGAAAGTGGATAGTTCTGTTTTGCAGGCAACTTTCAGGCTTCCTTATTGAATTTTACTTCCATCTAGGGAAATTACCAATATTTCTACTTTTGAACTGAAAAGTTAAGATTACTGATTTCAGTTTCTAGTCCTGTCATGCTGTTGAATTGACCTAAGGGACTTGAACTCAGCCTTATGTTTCAAAACCCATAAGGTTTCAAAAATGTTTCAAAAAATCTTGATGAGATAAAGTTTCATTAAAAATCTTATGGCTATCTTTATTAAATTGTTAGTAAAAATTTTTTGTTAAATGGGCATAGCAGCTATTAAGTGAAATATCCACTATCATCAACAGAAATATTTTTCTGTGCAGAAATATGCCCTTTGCAGAACATAATCTTTTTAGCCTACTTGAATCCTTATGTAACTGAAGAAGTTTAAATAATCCTTGTCTTCTAATGCTTTTCAATAATTAGAAGAGTGGCTTGGGAAGAGCCGTGGAAGTAATGAAATAACAAGAGAACAAGCTACTTTTACAGCACTTCCAATCCAATCTAGTCAGAGATCTGAACTGCAAAATATGGAGTGAACTTTTGAGTGAACACCTCAGGCATATTCTGATTAACCTCCTACCCTTTAGAGAGCCAACTATTAGTAATTCTACATAAGTCTATTTTATTTTAAAGGTAAATGGAAAGCATATAAAGTTGTTGGACTCTGTAAACCTGGAAAGATTTCCCTCTTCTGTTTTCCCTCACAAATATGAGGACAGCATATGTTCAATCACTGTCACACAATAACTGAATCATGTAAAAGGATTAAGAGCAGCATTTTAGAAGACCCAGTAAACATAGGGGCAGGTCTGCCATTTTTTCTTTACAGATGTGATGCGACAATAGCAAATGTGAATGATGACAGTGGTCTTGATTTGCTGCCCTTTTCTGTTTAACTGCAGGCAGTTTAAATTAAAATTGATGAATATACTCATATGGTAATATCAAACTGCAGTGCAGATTGGGATTAGCACATATTTTAGTATGACTTAATTTATGAAAATGGCTCAACTCATTTGTTCTTCATTGTTTCACTGTTTTATGCTGAGAGAATTCATTTGCTTTTAATATACTCTGCTGAAATGTAGGAAACTAATTAAATTTACTCAAAATCCCTAGTGTAAATCACAACATTTTAAGTAGAACTCTGTTAGTTTCTAGCTGATGGTGTGAATTCTTGGGTATGCTTGGCCCAGCAGAGTTCTCATGTTTAGGCTGCTTATTTTTAAACTGTACTTAACAAGACATAGATGCTTGGTTCAGTTTGGGTTATAGCATAATTAGGTTAATATCACTTATATAAGTCAGTTTTGTTCTAGACTTCAAGTTATATCATCTGTTGACAGTTCAAGCAGCAAATCCAAGTCAGTTGTTCAATGCTTGACCTTTTAACAAGAAAATCCACAATATGTTTTCAAAACATGGATCTCATTAATTTTTCTTTTGCATCTTATGTGTCTGTTAGCATCTTTGTAAAGTTGAGGTAAGAAGTGTAAGAACCCACATGTATGTGTATTATAAAATACGAAGTAGAAGGCAGTAGTTGTCAAATTTATTAATGTGGTGTGCTGTTTACAATATGAAACAGTCATTTGTATCAGGCACGTGTATTGGAAACTTGCTTTTTCTGCTTCTAAGTGGCAGATGGAGTAGTGACTACCAGCTTTACCTGTTTGCTTGAATGTGTGTCATGTACATTGTTTTCATGGTCATCAAGTAAGAAATTATTACACAGTCAGGGAATTTGAAGCTGAAGTAGAAGAACAGAAAATATTATTTTCAAGTTTGAATAACGCCCCACAGTATTTCACTCTAAGTTCCCTAACAAGCAAAGCAAACCTCAGATGAGGCTCAGATATAAAAGTCATCCATCATCAGGAAAAAAACCCAATTAACTAAAATGGAAGAAATGTCAAAGTGTCCATGGTAACTTTGGGTTGTAGTTACTTCAGGAACTACAGTAGTGGAATACTGGGAACTCACAATTTTTCTGTTTTCAGGCACTTTAGTCCAACAGTGATACTCACTTGACTGCCTACAGCTGGCATTGAGCCGCGGAGAGGTGTCTGATGGCCACAGTGACTCTCAGTCTTTTGAAAAGCCAGGAGACTTATCAGTTATTTCAGTACTTGACTGTTATGTTTCATGACAAGTTTCCAAGCCAGCTAAAACGACTGCACTTCTGTGAATTGTCATTCGTCGGGATTTCACTGCAAGAGAACTTATGATATGTCAGGATTCCCATGGGACAGTATGTGAATGTTTTAAAGGAACAGACATTGAAAACTGTCCAAAGTGCTCTGCTGGTAGGCTTATGAATATTAGATGATAAAGGTATGAATAATAAATTTCTGATGGTAATTCTGACACAGAAACTGAAATCAGTCAATTGCACTTTTAATGACACGCACCAAATTTGCCTTTCTGTTCAGGGCTATCACTCATTTTTGTCTCAGGTATCCTCTAATCCCCGCTAACTTAGCATCATCTTCCTTCTTACTAGTACATGTTTGGGATGACAATAATTAATTTAGTGAATGAGAAATAATGGTAAGATTCTTTACACAGAAAGAATAAGTTGCAGAGCATTTTAGGATTTTTACATGAGTTAGCTTTTGCTGCCAGTTTGGATCTTTGTCATAAAAAGCACTGCATTTTTGAGCCATTACACTCTAAAGTGTACCAGCCTCTTGCCTTGTGTCCTCCAAGGACGAGGTTGGAGTGTACCAACTCCAGCTAAGGGAGAAGGATGTGCCCGTGCTGATGGAGGCAAAGAACTGAGGGAAGGACCTTCTGTTGCTTGTCTCCCTGGCATCTTTGTGAAGCTCTAGCAGATCAAGGGGCATTGTACTGAACCTTGTTGCTATCTGTGCTGGTTTCTACATGGAGAAAACTTCTGCGGCTCTGACTTCAGCTTTGGGCTGACTACTTCATAAACAAACCTGCCCTTCTGAATAAACTTCTCTGTTGTGACTGGGATGTAGAGTTTGAACAGTCTCTCAAAGGGTTATAGCACAGTGCAGGAACTAGAAGTCAAAACTGGACTGAAGCCTTTC
This sequence comes from Rhinoptilus africanus, assembly GCA_013400135.1. Lineage (NCBI taxonomy): Eukaryota > Metazoa > Chordata > Aves > Charadriiformes > Glareolidae > Rhinoptilus > Rhinoptilus africanus. Next base: position 250,686 of record VXBO01012988.1, on the reverse strand, counting down.
AGTTGTCCTTACTATACCTAAAGGTTTTTGGGATCTTGGTATTGTTCCTTGTTTCCCCTGTCACAGTGTGCTTGTTTTCTTTGAGACAAAAACTTTTATTGCATCAGGACAAAGGAGAAGCATAAAAGCCTGTTTCGCTTTGGGACTCAAAACCCATAAAATTTTTTGAGAAGCAGATTTTTTTTAAATGGTAGTCTTGAAAGTCATTTCCTGTTGCTGGTCAGGAAGTCTAACAGTATATCTTGAACAAAAGCCTGCCTCAGTCTGAAATCAGATATAGTCATATTTGGATTAATTGAGCCTAATGGGAATACAGATAATTTTGAAAGTAGCCTGAAAAATCTGTTCCAGGGATCATTTTCCATGTCTTTATACAGCTTAAACACTAAGCAGGGCCACACAATGCTACTGTTGTAGATGTAGCAAGGCATGTTTTCCAAATGAAATGCAGAAATGTCCAGATTTTTTTAAAACTTCTTATTTTGAGACAAAAAAGGAATAGAAAACCTTAGCTTCATATGTAACTGACATGCAGCTACTCAGCATGGGATAAGCTCTAGTTACAGTTACCTCCATTCTTGGGAAAACTGCAGGTAAGCCTTTCCACACTCATTCCCCATCCCTGTGTGGTTTGGCAGCTAGCGGAGGAGGCGGTAAGGCAGTGCCTTACGGCTAAGGCGTATTGTGAATGTTGTGTTCAAAATGTTGCTGAGTGCTCCACAGATTTCCTTTCCACTCCTGAGAATCCTTTTTGAATATTTTTAAAATTTCTGGTACATCTTGCGTGAACTACAAAGCTTATATGAGAATGCTATTTGTGGGACCCTTTTGTTAAAGCCATTGTGCTGTTTTGATGGCTTAGCACTCCAGAGGCCCCAGAATCTTATGCCTCACTGTTTTTTTGCATACACATGGTAAACTATCATCTCACAGCTTCTGATGTTTGCTGTTTTTCCTTATGGGTGCAATACTATGTCACTTTTGTTTTAACTTAAAGGAGCTAGTCTGCACAATCTTTCTGCTTATGGGGAAAATTTTTAAAGCCCAAAGGCTTAGAATCAAGGAACTCTAGGACTTTTACTTAAAGACTGTGTATTGTTTCAATTTAATCACACCATTTTGAGGTCCTGGCTTGAATTTTTTGGAAGTCTGGGGGAAGTTCACAAAAATGAACTTTTCCTGGCATTGCAACAGAGGTTTTATTGGGACATGCGCAGCAAAAACAGGAAAGAAACAGTACAGAAGGAAATGGCTTGTAGTGGGTATTCCTGTACCGCAGAGCCCAGCTTTGGTTTGGGAAGCTCTACGAGAGACATTTGATTTGTGTTAGTAGTCTGTCTGTAACTGGTGTAGCTGAAGCATTATACTGGCAGATGTGGAGCCAGGACAGGAATCTCCTCTTGACACTCCTGTAACTTGTGCGGGTGCGCAGCAGGCTGTGCAGGCACCCCCAGGGCGCTGGTGCTGCCGACGCCTGAGACACCTCTCGGGAGAGCATTGTGAACATTGCTAGAGAGTGAAAGCTGCTTGTCCCATGCTCTGTGCCTTTCTGAAGAAAGTTCCGTTGAAGTTTTGAATGCTTTTAAAGGGTTACAACTGCAGATGACTCAGAGGACGATGTTTCCTCATGCTGAAGAGTGGTGGACCCAACTGCTTTTTCAAGCCTTGCAGTGGTTGCCTGGTTTAGGCACTGCTTGAGAAGTCTTGATGTCAAATAGCGGTGACCTCAACATGCCTAAGAGAGAATTATTTTCTGAGACTTAGGTGAAAACATGTTTTGGTTTCTTGCTGTCTTAAACTATGCAGAACCTAACAGGATTTTCTTTCATTAGATGAACAAATTAAATTTAACGGTTAAATTGTGGTCAGTCCCTCAGACATTTTAAGGAACTATATATTAACAACTCTGGTCAGAATTTCTGCTCTTTTTCCTCTCATCCTTTTCAGGTACTGCACAAGAAATATGTAAAAAGAAAACTGTTAAGATAAAAGATCCATAGACAGTCTTTCAGTAGGAATGCTGGCAGCAAGTTATAAAACATCTGTAAATCATTTTCACAAATATTTCTACCTTCAAAGCCTGTCTTGGGGCGGACTAGTGGGTAAATTTCAATCACAATGATCTCAGTCAACCTGAAAGACTATGAAACAAATATTTGACACGGGCACTTAGGTTTGAGTGCAAAACTTCAGAGGCTGATTTTTCATACTTGTTCGACATTCATCAGAAATGTAGGAGATCTATGCTTGTGGTCACTGCTTTTCTGTGCTCCTCATTGCTGTGAGAGTCCTAACTGACAGGCCATATCTACATCCTGTTACTGATGTTATTTCATGCGTATAAAGTAAATGCCAATCAAAAGGGAATCTTGACTCTCCTGAAGCCACAGAAGGCTGGCAGTTGGGGCATAAATATTCTTTTTCTATGGTTCAATGTAAACATAATAAAAATGTCCTTGCAGGAAAGACTGTGTGAGCTACATGCAAGAATAGCCAGTGCCTAGTGGTGGAGGCAATGATCTGATACACAATAAAAAATACCAGGACTTAGGTGGCACACCTAGATGAGCGAAAGCAAAGGTATTTGAATGATCTCTGATTTTGCGTGCTAGTTCTGTCTTGGGTCCCAAACATTTTCCATTGTTGGTGATTTTTTTTCTTTTTTTTTCCAAAGCTGACACATTATCCATGGCACTTTTGTTTGAACCAGTTTGTATCTTTTGGTTACAGAAATGTCTAGCAACAGGATTCCAGACTAGGTCAATTTCCAATAGGAATTGTGTAGGGTAGGTGTTCTGAAACCATGGTGTCTGAATCTTTGGATACTTGCATACTGCTTTTACATAAGCAAAACCTTAATGAAGTGTATGCACTTTTAGACCTCAGTTGGAAATCTAGTTGTGATATGTTTAATCTGGCATTGGGCTGTAAACAGAAATAATTTGAACCTTCATGCCAATTAGATATGTTGGCTGCAGATTAATAGCTTTCATTTACAGCTTAAAATACAGATAATGGACCTTGATTTTTAAACAGGATTTTGGGAGTTATAGAAACATGGAGCTATAAAATACATGGAAATATAAAAAGAAATAAAATAAAATTACCCTTAGATTATCATAGAATGCTATAGTTGCAGCGGCATGCCATCTGCTTAGCCTCAAAGCACGTAACTGATAAAAAGGATGTAAAACCTCCCCATGTTCCTAGTATTAAAGTAATCCACTTCAGATGTACAGGGACATTTACGTTAAGTTAACAAATATAGTGTTTAGAACCAAGCATATTTTAAAATGAATTATTTAGAACCATTTAAAGTAAAAGATTACCATCCAGGAACAATTTATTGACCATTGAAGAGAGAAATTAAAATTCCAAACCACAAAAGGTATGTTACTTTGATGTTATGTCTGTACTGAAAAATGCTGCACCTGCTTCTGTGTGCTGCACAAGGTGTTTTCTGATGTGCACTTGCCCCACATACGGTATGTTTTGTATTGACGGTAATGTCAATCACTGAATAATGTCGTTATTGAAATAGTCATCAAGTTTTGGAGTTCCTTGTGTAATTATCCTTTCAAAGTCTTGAGAAATCTTGGTAATTTTCTAAGTAAAGCTCCCCTTTCCTCCTTTTTTCTTTGGAGAGTTTTGAGATAAGATGTTGTTTCTCTGTGACACAATTCCCAGTTCCATGTTATGAATATCTGGTTCTGTTAAGCAAAGGACACATACTGTCGGAAGTTTTTCTGCTTAAGAGATTATTTTAAAATGGATGTCGTCTTGTAAGTATAATTCATTATATTAATTGTTTCTAATATATATCGCCTGAAAACCACAATCTTAAAGTTTTTCTGATTCCTATAAAAATCTGTGGCATTTAGTAACAACTTTTTGTTTCTGTAAATGTGTGAGTGATTTGCATAATTTTTATTTTTACTTTTTTATATACACAAGCTTGTGAACTTGCGTCTAGAATTCATCTGTGCTATTACTTTTTATATGATCAGTTATGTTCTATTTTTAAATTTAAAAAATTCATCTGGGAGTACAATACATTTATATGTGCCTTTCCCTGCTTTTTTCCGACTGCTTATTTTCTCAACTACAATTCCATGAAAATTTATGGTAACTAGGGACTCCGTTAGCTGGTGAGCAAACACTGTCCATCTCTCTCAGATGCTAGAGTCAATAACTGATTATATTACAATGCAAAGGGCCAGTAATGCAAACACCTACTTAATCTACTTCATGCCATGTACATGCTTTGTAGAAGCTCTGTTATGTGACCTCTGTTGAGGCAGAAGGAGGTAATGAAGACACTTCCTGTCTTCAGTAATTGGCAATGGACTTTGTCTGATGTTTCTGAACTGTTACCTTAGCTTAAAGTTTGCTTTCTCTGTTTGTACCTCACTGATTGCTGCTATTACAGATAAAAAGCTTTAGACCTGTAAATGACTGTGCTGGGCCTATTCTTGCTGCAATTCTCATGTCTTAGATGTTGTGTACCGATAAGTGCTTTGCATTGCGGGGAAGAATATTGGATGCTGGTGGTGTAGTACTGAGGCACTGATTATTTTAGTGGTTTACTAAGGAAGGAGGCAATTTTTCATGGATTTGTATTCCTAATTCTCCTAGGTGATTTCGAGCATTCAGTACAAAAGTGCCTAGGTGTATGGAAGCTGAACTCCTGCTGCTTCCCATACACTATGCTAAACCAGAGGTAACTTCTTTCCTACTTCTTGCCACGTCTTGTGATTTCCTGCTGATTTCAATAGATTGCACAGGGGGAGGTTAACTAAGGATAGGTTTGTCCTTCTAATTTCTAAGAGGGCTTTTAGGGTGCCAGAGTACTTGCTACATGAACATCTGCTCCCCACTGATTTAGAAAAACTTAAAAGGAACTGAGGCTATTTCCTTCCCTCGGCGCTGCCTTTCCCTGCACCTGACATGGACATTGAGAAAAATTGCTAGCGGCATATGCAGTAATCCCTCAGCACCTGTTACCAAAGACTCCTGATGTTTAATCTTGTGTTTTACTCTTAGGGCAGTGGAAATAAAAATGGACAACATTAATCTTCTGACTTCTAGTGTAGTTGTGACTGCCAACTATAGTATAGGCAACTTCATGTTGATTTACTGTTTTGCATATTTCTTGCTTCCCTTAAACTTTGACATAAGAGTTCTGATTTATAGTGTCTCTATCTTGGCTTGCGGAGAGAGAAAGATGAATTGATGTAGTTGCACTGTCTATAACAGAAAATTATATGCACCACCAGTTGTTTTTCCCCTCTATTCTTAACACCATCAAACTAACCTTCACTCAAAGAGATCATAAATCCATAGTAACAAGACTTTTTCCTAAACACCTGGAAGTTGAGTGGCAAACTTTTTATTCTGATTACTGCTTTCCTGTTACAAGATGTACTGTTACAGTGCTGCCCCAGCAGCCTTGAAATTCCAGCTGTGATTTACCCTGTCTGTAGAGTTCTTCACCACTTGCTCAGAGTCAGTGTTTTCTTAACCTTGAGAGCAATCTATTCAACCGATGGATGGCTTTGCCTTACGATTACTAATGAATACAGACCATTTCAGTTTTCCTTGCTCATAGAATACAAACTCTAACAAGAAAATGGGTTGAAACGTTGAAGTATTTGTTTATAGACAAATAATTTAATGTTAGATAGACAACTGCTGTCCCTGTGATGTGATTATAAAATATAAGACTACAGTACACCGGTATACATGTCTACATGGATTGTGGCAAATCGAGATTTAGAACCTCACCTCTTTGGTCAGCTGTAGATTGAACATGATGCCCATTTTGCAGCTGCTATCCATTGGCATATTGCAGTCAAAATATTGGTTTGGTCTCCTCTGAGTAACTCAAGCTCAGGATTACATGCATACATTGCACACAGGACATGGGCTCCAGAGCTTTCTGCCACATGTCTTGATTTGACACTACTAGTGGCCTTTCAGGAGACAGACTTGTTAAAGGAGAAAACAAAAAATCAATGTACACATTTAGGAAACAAGTGATTACAGGAACATTGCAGCTACAGACACAAATTTTCCTGTGAATCCATTTCTTGAGATTTCATGACTGGGGTGTAGCTTCAGAGGTTTTTTATGACTGGAGAATTCTAGAGGCTTTTTCCTAAGTATATTTGCTGTTGTTTAATAAAGAACTGGCAACAATTTCTTCAGTGAAAGTGTTGACAGAGTCTGCCACTTCTGTTCATCTGCCTATTTTCAGGAAATCAATGGAGACTCGGTTTCTTTAAGTTCTCTGTTCTTGTGGTTAAAATTGGTCAATGGATTCAAGTGTCCTTTTAGGTTATAGTCAGAGATATTCACTTAGATCGGATATTAGTCATCCTCATTTCTTTAAATAACCAGCCTAAAAACTACTGCTGATAATGACTGAGACAGTCTTTGGTTTTATTACCCCAACAGCCATGAGAAAAAGGAACCAAGCTAGTTACTCTGTTAGGAGATTTACAGCAAAAATCTCATTGAATATAAGAAAGAATGCTAAATAAGTGAAAACTGTGGAAATCTAGGCTAAGACAGATAAGGTAATATTAACAGAAATTATTTCTGTTCCTTTTCTCAATACCTCTTTGTATGCAAATATAGGGACAAATCAGTCAGCCTTTCATCAGAAGGGAAATGTACATAGAGAGAAATTGAACAGCATTGTGTCTCTTGTTCAAGTCATCTGTAAGCAAGCTGAGTTACTAACCTGTCCAGGATGGAGTGTATCAACACTATATGAAAGTTCAAAGTTGCCTATTTCTGCTTTTGCTTTTTATTACTGAAAGAGAAACAAATTAATGTGAATCTAAACTTTCTCATTGCAATAGCTATTCCTGTTCCAGCTCTCATCTTCCACCATATTTGTACCTTCCCACGGCAGCATCAACCTTTTATTAAGACAGAACTACTTACATTCAGCTATGTGATTCTGTGGAAATATCTGCATAGAATCATAGAATCATAGAATCATAGGGTTGGAAGGGACCTCAGGAGATCATCTAGTCCAACCCCCTGCCA
>VXBO01012988.1:141526-243501 GCA_013400135.1 Rhinoptilus africanus | reverse complement strand
TGCATAGTTGTGCAAGGTGAAAGATGTCTGAGTTATGTCCAACTATGTATTTCAAAAATGCGCAAGATAGCACTCTTCAGAGATTCCTAAGGGCCCCATGACCTTTTGTTCAGGTCAGTTAATTAGCCCTGTACTTCCTGTTTAAACTTGCTTATTCTGATTTATTTTGGTTTTCTCCATAGGACACTACACAGTAGGATGTGCACTCCAAACCTGGCATTTCTGTAGACCTCAACTGTTGCTTGTCACGAGTGAGACACAAATCATCATGAGATAAAACAAAAGATAATTTCTTGGGTCTTTGAGTTATAAGAGTCTTTAGGTTTCATACACTCAGATTGCTGGTGTTTGTTTTTTTTACTTCTCTCTGCATGCATGAAGGTCAGAAGTGGACTTGTGTAATGAAAGCTGACAAAAATAATCCTATGATTCCACAAGTTGAAGAGGAACATTCTGTATTACAAAATTCATGAAATAATGTTGAGAACTGATAGGAATGAGGAATACATTTATCTTCTGAATCAAGTTATGCATGGGAATGGGACTAGAAGGAAGGAAAACAAAATAAAACTCAAAAGGAAACAGAAGTATTTCATTAAGTCATGGAATTCTGAGTGCACCAGAGTGCTAATATGCCACTATTTGAGGAGGGTTTAGTGGAACAATCCAGGTCTCCAGAAACAATACTGGACATGACATTGATCCAAGGCAAACAGGAAAATGCCTGCGATGAGATACAATTAAAAAAAAATTAAAATGAGTTGAAAAAATTAAAATGAGTTGCCAGTGAGTTTAGGATTGTGGATAACAGGTGTTGGTCATTCTGGTTTGAAATGTTTTTCCTGAAGTGATTACATGTTTAGTTAAAAAAGTACAATTTTATATATATACAATACAATCTGTGGCAATTTCACTGAGCTATTGGGGTTAACACTCTGAAATCTTAATACATTACAGCAATGTGAAACAAACTGGGAATGCATCAAACAGACTAAACTATGTGAAATTATGTATTACGTTAAATGACGCTGCTCCTGTTGGGGTACAGTAGAGATACAGAATGCCATAGGGCACTAACTGGAAAAATACTGTCAAACCTTTCAGGTGGTGTTGGGAAGGTTGTTAGTAACAGAATCTGGGCCAACAGTAGGTGTTACATTGGTGTCAAATGTAATATCATAAATCCAATAGTAAAGAATGTAGACCATGCTTACAGAATAGGAGCTTAAGAGAAGCGCTCACTGGAAAGGAGCTGTGTGTTTTGGTTAATTAGTTGCATATGAGCACAGTGGGGCACTGCGGCCAGGAGAGCCAATGCAACTCTTGACTATCTGTAAGAACAAGAACATATGAAGAGAGACTGGGAAGTTACTTTAACTCTACATTAGGAATAGATATGACCACTGCAAAAAACTCTGCCCAGTTCTGATGTCCACAGGCAAGAAAGATGCTGAAAAAATAGAGAAGCCTCAGAGAAAAGACACTAAGATGATTAAAAGTTTGGAAAACATGCATTCCAACAGCTTGACTTAAGTTTATCAAACAGATTTAGAGAGATATGTGTTGACATTGTGCAGGGAACCTCTGCAGGGAACAGAAATGTGATACTAGAGAACTCTTCAGTCTCGCAGACAAAAGCATGTCAAGATGTAATGGCAGGAAGTTGAATCTAGACAAATTCAGAATCATGATGAAATGTGTCTGTTTAGGAAGCATGTTTAGGAAAGGGCAATAACCTGCTGAAATGAAGAAGAGTTATCTTTTTAAAACTGATATTTGAACAAAAAAAGGCTGTAGTTAACCATAGTTTGGGAGGCTTTAAGAGATTTAATGTAGGGAAGGTCCATCACTTTTGCTATGCATGAAGTTACGTTAGAGAGTCATAATAGTCTCACTTAACAAGCTGGGAAGACATAATCAACTGTGTGCGAAGGTACAGCAATAAGGAATAGTATTTCTGTTCCTCTTTCAGACAGCAATGCTGTGACAAAGCACAAGAAAAAAAATTACCACGGAGTAAACTATTCATTTTCTTAATTTAGCTGTGAGAGTTTAACAAGTCTTTTAATTAATGTGGTTTTTTGTAGGTGTACTTCAGAGGTTTTGTCTTGTGTGGTGTTTTTTTCTTCTTTTTTTCTACTGCTAGTATCTGGAATTTTCATTTTTTCCTTTTATGTAACAAGATGTGGGAATGTTTTTTTCGTAGCTTCTCTGGGCACACATCTGCTTTAGTGGTGTGTTGTTTTCCTGTTCTTTTGAGATTCCATCCGTTTCTTGTCTGTTTCAGAAAGTACATCAGTATATATCACGAAAAAGCAAAATAAAAATAATTAAAAACCAACCAAACAAAAAAATTTTCCTAAAGTTTAAAGTGCTTTACTTCTTCCTTTGCCTCTTGGGTTTAGGATGACAGTCAGCAAAGGTGATAGGCATTCGTTGCTGACACAAGTAGATCAGTAAAAATCATATGACTGAGAAAAGAGGATCCTAATATTTTGACATATAAATTAAAAGGAGAAGTTAACAGCCAAAGCTGAAATGAAAACCATATTGTATCTAAAGGCAAAGGCTTTGGGGCAAATGTCTGTGTTTTAAAATTAATGGGATGAAACCAATGCAAAAAAACCCCCAACAAAACAACAACCCCCCCCAAAATCCCAGCTGTTCTGCTTGATGGCTCATAAAATCTGAATAAAGTCCTTCAAGGGCTTTTTTTATTAGAGAGAGACTATTTTTTGTATGCCTAGTTATGGTAGCATCTGGTTCCCATCTCTGGGAATTCAGAGAATCCACAGGCCCCGACATGCTGTCTGCTGCAGAGAAGCTCCACAACACAGATAAACGCTTCAGACAAGTGCTCAGTATGTAATGTAGTTGTCTGCAAGCTGGAAAGATGTCGGGGTTTGCTGGGAGGAGGCGAAATCTGAATCAGTAAAGTTTGATTAACATAAGCAATAAAATCAGTCCTTGCCTAAAATTTCTTTTGTTCACCTGTGAAGAGTGGGCTGATAAGATAGCAACACCTGAGTCAACAGGATTAATCAGTCAGAGAAGGTAAGCAAGGCATACCTAAACCAAGTGGAGTCGGTGGGTTTTCACAGAGGCTATACCTTTCACAGAGGGTTCAAACAATGGGATCGGCAAACTAATTGTCAACAAATTTGAGCAGGAAACATAAAGGGCCTTTTATGAAACATCACATTGGATTTAGTAACTGTGGATTGACAAAGACAAGGAGAATTTGCCTCAGTTATTTCTGGTTCATCACATTTGTCACTCTAATGCCTTATCCTTTCTACAAACAGGATTTGTGTGTAAGAATGAGTCACATTGTTATCTTATGTGAAATTATATTACATCATGGTAAAGAGTTTGTTACGCATTATTGACATCTGGTATCACAGAAAGCAGAACAAGTCAGGATGCCTTGAACATGGTCACGGATCAGCACCGCTGATTTTCTGGCTTAGATGCTCAGCATATTGTTTTTGCTTAGCAAGTAGTATGATGGAGCACAGGAAGAGGATACTTAAAAATTTTACTTCCCTTATGGCTGGAGATGGAGTCAACCTCAATAAAAGTCAAACACGAAATGCATTTAAGTAGAACTTGAATGAAGCTTATCTTCATCCCAGGACACCTGCTTATGCACATATATGCAGAAGAGGTGATAGCAGACATCCTTAGGGAACCACCTTTGTACTGTATGAACACGCCTGACTTTTATATAGGAACCTAGAGGTTAGTGCATTTCTCCATGAAACTGGAGAACTGGGTTCTAGGCATCCCTGAACCTGAAGAGAGTCAAAAATATCAGCTCATGCAATCCAAAGGAATGCCTTTTATACATAAGGGTGGAATAGGTCCCTGCTTGAATAATGTCAGCTGAGGATGCTCCACTGTGTACAGAGGACTCTGGGATCCACAGGGCCACTGGCAGCGAGTGAGAGGCAGCAAGCCCTTTCCTAGACCTGGAGAGCAGGGCTGAGCAAGTGCTGCAGGTGCCCTTCTCTTCCTCCAGCAGCTACATCTAAAAGAGAGGAGAGGTGCCAGCCATTATGCGTGACTACACCCAGAAAGAAATTTGGGGCTGTGACTCCCTTTCTCACGCGGGTATCTAGTTCTGTGATACAAAAGGGCTGTGGTCTAGGAAGGAGACATTATTTCATAAATGTCTGTCTTCAGCACTTCCTATGGGTCAGTTTATATGTTTGTACCATGACAACCTGGGGTGATTTTGAGACAAGTACCTCAATCTTCCTATACTGTTGTGTATTGAAATTAGGTACCCAAGCTGAAGTTTTGACTTTCTTATTAGTAGAGTTGCTAAGAAATTGCCATACCTAAGGATGGCATGAATTTAAGCTGAAGTTTACACTCGAATCTGAAGAGCGTGTTCAGACTAAAAGTTTCAGGTTTAATTTGCATTAAAAATAACAAGTACATTGTCAATACAAGAACCAAATATTCCTAGAGTAAAAATTTCAAAACTGCTGAGAGACCAGGTTTCCAAGAGCACTGTGTTGGGAATGATTCAGGAGCCTCAGTCCCATTTTCAAAAATCATTGAAGCACTTATGAGCTGAAGTAACAGCCACTCCCACTGCAATCTAGATTCCTCCACATTTGGGTAACTTCTAAAATTGTACCTGTGAAGTGATTACAACTTCTTCAGTACTTCCTGGAAGCAGCTGTATTTTATAGCTGTATTCTGATTCAGGTTTATCTCCAGTTCTGTCAAAAAGCATTATTCTTGTACTTTGAAAGTTATGTTTATTTTTAATTCCTAAGAAATAACTACACTTAAACCCCAAGCACATTATATAATATGTTAGCTCCAAGGGACAACATCCTAAACTAAATCAGATACTTTTCTTTTTCTTCATGCCAGCTCTTTGTTTAGCAGCATGGCAATTGCACATGCATATCCCAGATGTTCATGGAAAGAAAATTCCTCTTTAATTTACAGTAGAATCTGGTTTTAACCCTTGCTGGCTTTGTATTTGTCAAACGCAGAAATGTTTAAAGCCTTATACTCAAATATGCTCTAGTAGTATTTTTTCCATGCCTCTTAAAAGCTAATGTTTGTAAAATCAGAGAGTAATTTGGATTGCAAGGAACACCTGGAGGTCATCTAGTCTCACTCCCTGCTCAGAACAGGTCCAGTTACATCAGGTTGCTCAGGATCGTGTCTCATGGAGCCTTGAATACCTCTGGATGGAGTTTCTACAACTCTGAGTCCTTGTTCCAGGGATTGGCCATGCTCATGGTGGGGAAAAAAATTAAATTGTTATTTTTCACATGTTGCAATTTGTGTCTCTTGCCTTTCCTTCTGCCCCTGTGCATCTCCTATCTTCTCTAAACCTTTCTATCAGCTGTAGACAGGACTAAGAGCTCCCCTTCACCTACTCAAGGCTAACTAAATCCAGTTGTCTCTCCATCTCCTAATATAGTACATGCTCCAGCCCCTCACCATCCTGGGTGTTCATCTCAGTGGACAAAGAGATCATTGTCTTAATGGAGAGAAGATCAAGGAGATATGCCTTCAGTGAGATACTATTCTAGAAATATAAACTGCTTATGTAGGTAATCTAAGTATTGTGCAATTTGGCTTTTGCTTGTGTTGGTTTTAGAGATCACAGTCAAAATCTGAACTTTAAGATTCGGGTTTTAATCTCTGAAGCTGAATATATTTTCCATTGCTTTCACCTGAGCAATACATATGGTCAGGAGAGACTGAACTGATTATATATTTGGTAAGATGATGCATGATTTCAGATTTTAGGTGTAGCAATTTCTACAGCTAATGTTTTTGCTGCTCTTCTCATAGTGAATATGGGTGATACGGTGGAACACTGACAGTGGTTCATTCACGTTTGCTTTGTAAAGTTGTTGACTGCGAGTCGAACAGCATTGACAGCCTGAGCCACTGTTTCACATGCTTGGGAACTACTAAATATCGATGTTTCATGGAAAAAGCCATCATTGCAGACTGCTGATTTGGGCACCAGATGATTAGACCTCCAAAGGATTTTTCCCTGGAGAGCTTTTTCATGTGGGCTGCTGCTGTGGGCTAAGGCAGATGGAGGCTCAGTCAATGCCAAGGTCTTGTCAGGTACTGTAAGTCTGGGGGGGCTTCCCATGGTTGGGGGGCAGGGCAAGGCTGGGCAGCCAGGCCCTGTCCCACTGCCCACACAGGAGTACCTGGGGGGCACCAGGCCAGCCCCAGCTCTGAGCATCGGGCATCTCCCTGGGAATGGGATGGCTTAGTGGGGCCCATGGCCAGGCAGGGCTGTGGGGAGCTGGAGACCGTATCGGCTGTGGCATTACGGGGACAGGGACTGACAGCCTGGTGGGCTGACGTGGGGTCCTGGTTCCTGGGCAGGTGAGGGGAGCCCTGTCAGGGCTGGGCAGGACCTGTAAGGACTGTGGGTGCCTACAGGGCCATGACAAGTTGGGGCTGGGGTTAGCAGAAGGGTAAAGCCCAGACCTGCGGTGGGCATGAGGCTGGAAAGGGGATGTGAAACAACAGTGCAGTCTATGAAAAGGTTTCTCCCTGTAAGCTTATTTATGTGGGTCACAGTGCTGGGGAGCTGAAGCTTAGACAAGAACTAGCATTGGGGTTAGAAGGCCAAAGCCCAAAGTTGTGTCTGGTATGGGGCTGAAAAGGGGCTGCAAAATCACAGAGCAGGCTGTAAGAATATTTCTCTATCAGTGATTTGCAGAGGGGTTTGGCTGAGGATCCGATTAATACAGGGGAGGGGAGAAATTGCTGCACTGCCTGCAAAAATTACCAGACTGTAAGCATCTATCAGGTTCTCGGAGTGCGTTCCCATCCTGTGTCTGCAGCATATGAGAAACAGGCCAATAATTAGATGTGTCTGAAGTGTAATTTTTGTTGGACTTCTCAGTTTGATCAACATTCTTTATTTTTACTCTGGAACTAGTAGAATTTCAAAATTCTTTGACTCCCACTGTGGAGGGTTAGCAGAGATGAATAGAGGGGTACATTCATCTCCATGAGCCTTACTGTATTGGCAACTAACTAGTACTGTTCTAGTTTTCCTATTGCTTCAGCTACTAGTGAAAGGGGGAATAGAGAAGAGTCAGGAAATTCAGCCCAGGCACAATTCATTTTGCACACAAGCCACAGAAAAACAGCAGCAAGTGCTAATTACGGTTTTTAAGTTAAGCATTTCCTCTTTATATGTCTGTTTGCAAACAGCAAATTCCCTCCACAGCCACATAGTTGGAGACACAAAGATGATACTGGAGCACGCAAATACTTGTCTATAAGTTGATGTCAGACTTTCCTCCTTAGTATGGGTATCAGAATAAGAGATTGTTTAACTTGGTCAGTGAGTATCTCTTGACCAGCTAGATCTGCCTAGTTTTACCCAATACTAGGCAGTACTACCCAATTCTGGCCTAGCAAGCACAGGAAAATAAATGCAAAGTGGTGAAGTGCTCACTGAGCTTCCCTATTCAACCTTGATTCTCTTCTTCTCTAGTTTAGGGAGGTTGCTGTCTTCCAGCACTTGCTTTTACATCTTTATGAGCTCACAAGTTTTTACACAGTGTCCCACTTTAAGCTAGAATTTTATTCTGGATGATAGTGAGGATAGTATTATTTAGAATTTCCCTGTTAAGGGAAAAATTCTTCTCTGTCTTCAATCTGTTGCTTCAAATTTGATGTTGCAGACCCTCGTAAGTTGTACCTGTTCCCATGAGACCTGGCTGGCACCATCTCCTATGCCCTGATTTCTCAGGAAGAAGTGAAGGAGCACAGAGTGCTCCCACCAGGCCCCTGGTCTGGATTCCAGCACAAAGGGCTGAGACAGCTGGAGAGATGAACTGCTGGGTTAGGGAGACCTACCTGGCTTTGTGGTCAGGTGAATCAGCAGACGAGCTGTGCTCAGCTGTGCGAGGACTAGTCTGGTATTCTCGGTAATGCATACGATCTCTGGCAACGTGCAGGGGATGTTCTGATTCTCACTCCCTACACACCAGGAAAGGTGCAGCTCCTGAGAAATTGTAGTCTTCTGGCCACGATATTCCCTGTATTTCACCAGTATTTTTAAAGTATTTTATATTATTTTAAAAGTCTGATAGAATAACAAAGCGTAGGCAAGTAAACTAGAACTTTAAAAATCCTTAGAAGCAAACCAAGGTTGTGGTATTTTGCGTTCCTCTACATAAGACAGATCTTAGGGATTCAAGGGCAAAAGAGCTTTTTAGTCTCCAGCTCCTTCTTCTGTACTTTGATAGGGAGAGAGTGCTTTTTTTTTTTTTCCCTTGGTGCTTCTGCACCACTGTCAGTACATTGACTTGAAGTTTATAGTGTTCGTAATGATGTGGCCATCAGCATTTCATTAGAGCACAATACAGATGTCTAACAGTTCGATCTTTTCTAATTGATACAATACTCCCATTACATAAATCTTCCTTTTCTGAAATGATTTCCCACCTCTGAAGTTTTCCTATGGCCTGTGGGGATTCTTCAACCTTTTGTGGTTCCCCAGTCATCTCTCCCAACTCATCTTACTATTTGCTTCTGCTCTCCCGTTACTGTTCCTTGGCTCCTTCTGTGTTGGCATTTGCTTCCATATGGCTCTTAGTTCACTAACTTTAGGACATTGAGAAGCAATTTTTTGCTGCATAATCCTGTTAAATTCATATCCCTCTTCTTCCCCGGATGCTTGCTCTTGCTCTGGTTTGGCTCTACAATTTCCCTTTGATTGTGCTGATGAAACTGTGGGCCTCCCCAGCATGCTGCACTGTTGAATGACCAACATTAAGTATGTTTTTGGGTTTTTTAACCCGAAAAAAATGCTGTTTTGGTTTACAGCATTGTACTAGAAATGGTTGTTTCAGCACAGCTGAAAGGAGCAAGAGTTGTGGTCGGGGTTAAAATGAGAGTCTTGTAGGAGAGAAGAGGAGGTGTTCTCTCTAACTGCATTTTAAGTTATGCTGTTTTACCTTCTAAGGCATTAAGGTGGAGAGGTACCACATGCCAAAACATATATTATTTCATAAACGCAGCACAGACATTTGGGTGGGCATTTGTATGTCTCAAAACATAAATGCTACTTGCTTAAGTACTGAAGCATAATAAAAAAACCCACTTGGTTGTTAAATTGTTGATGCAAGCTGCACCAGAAAGGATGTTAGCTAATTGCCAGCCTCCAATTTAAGATTTGGGTTTGTTTAGATCGTGAAGTAACTGAGATTTGAATCCCACATATGAGGTTTGAATACCTGATAATTTGTGTATCTGTATGGAAAGGCTGCCTTGGCTCTGTTTTTTCAAAATAATTTCTAAACCACTGTAAACAATAAAAGCTTGAGAACTGGTGCTTTGAGTCATATGTATATTCTCATGGACTTGTTTATGGTTTCTAAATGTAAATTTATGGTTTCTAAATATAAAAAATGCAAATTATTATTAGCAAGCAAGTCTCTAAATGATGGCTAGTGAGAGAGAAGAGTGAGCTAGTACCTTTATATAAACATTCATGGAGCTTATTGAATTAGTCATTATAAACTATATGCATGTCAAATGTTGAGCTTTTTAATTCATCAGTCAAGACAGTGTTACCCTTATTGTTGCTAAAAAAGCAGTATTTTAAATTATTCCTGTGATATGCCTAAGTAGCCACACGAGATGTTGAGTGGCACCAAGTGCTTTTTGGGATCAATTTTGCTATCATTTTGCAGTAGAAATGAGTCTTTTCCTTCATTCTGATTTATTTTTTCTTTTCCCCCTCCTCCTCAAATTCAGTAGGGTTCTACCCAACAATAGCAAAGCCTGCTAAAAAGCTGGACATGACTATGTTTATGGCAATGGAGTCCTTCAGGTCAAATTGTGCATGTGCTCAGTATCCTAGTGTTTTTTCTGCAGGGACGTGGCTGGGGAACAGCAATGCAGTTTGTGCCCCTGAGTCCTTGGGGACATCGGTACACTTCAAGCATTCAGCAGGCTGTTGGGGATTCACCCCACTTGCCGTGGTGAGGGACACTTGCCTATCCTCATGTGCTCTGAGGCTTCTTGCTTCTGTTTTGCATTCTCCTCCAGCTCTGTCTACCCAGCAGCCATTTCTGCAGGAAGCTCGCTGCTCTGCCAGGTGGGCTTGAGTTGCTTTGTCAGGATTGAACAGTGAGCCAAAAGATGATGTTTGGTTTTGACCTCCAGCTTCTACAATGCAGTTCTTTGCTGCTTTTTCAAACTTCTCTACCATTTTCAAAGCATACTGCTGCTTGTGGAGATCCAGTTATGCACCCTGTAGAACAGAGCAGCATATTGAAATTAATAAAGGTTAATTAATAAAGAATTAAAAGAAGGCAATATAATTAATGCCAATCAACATGAACTTATGGAAAATAGCTCTTGTCAAAATGACTTGTAATCTCATCAAAAAGAAATATCAAGTAGAGTTAATTAAATATAATTGCATTGATGTGAAATTTGGTAGTTGAGGACTCTTAAGTCTACTGGGTGTGTAAAGAGAGGCAGTGGCTAGGAAATAAAGACTCAGAGTTGATATTAAGGTCTTTACTGTGAAGGCAATCAGCCATTGCGCATTGAAGACTGGTAAAAGCTTATTAATGGAGACTTCTATAAATGTGTAATGCAGATATGTGGCTTATTATATGAGGGCAACCGTGGTGATCATGGTGATCTTTTCTGTGTGTATAAACCATCAGATCTCAAAATAGGAAGGCACTGAATGTAGGCTGGGGGAGGGCGAGAGGATGATGGGCACATCTTGCAGAAGCAGCAGGGAAGTTGTAGCTATGAGTCAGGGATGGGGCCGGGAGAAAGAGCTGACGTGAGAAGCTGTGCGCTCTGAGGGAGAGTGGAGCCGTGTATGTGCTTTTCAGTGAGTAGGCATTTATGTTAAAATACATGAAATACTCAGTTTGGAAAAATGTTTTTCTAAATGTCTCTTAATTGCACAAATTCTCAGTTGTAAAATTATGGATTTCATTCTTCTACCTTCTGTCATGATGCACAGTGCTTGATATTTGACTGACTTCTTTTTTTTCTTTTCTCTTTGGGTGATGCTATTTGTATAGAAACTTTCCGCTGAACATGTACAAGGGACATACCAGTTGCAATAAAAAATATGAAAAAATAATAATCATATGTCTAAACATCTGATTACTGCAATTTTTTATTTACATTAAATAGTACCTTTTACTACTAATGCACCATTTAAGTCTGAGGAAAGATGTTGGTCTGAGTAAGACATGGCATTCAAGCTTCATCACTTTGAGAACAGCCACAAGAAATGTTTTGCCTTAGGATAAACTTGAGCAAAATTGAGCTTGGGAGAGCTGTGGAGATTCCTTTAGGGCACAATTCATTCCTTTCTATACCCTTATTCGAGGTCAGATTTAGAAGGTTGTAATTTACTTCTGACTAACTTCCAGCATCATGTTTTTGATATGCCTTAAGCATTTTGGTTGCACCGCCTAACACAAAAGGGATAAGAAGTCATGGAAATAATCCCTTTCTTCCACCTTCCTATCTATTTCTTGCCTACCTGGTCTGGCACAAAAGGGTTAGTTCTGATTAAAAGATATTTCTTTCTTTTTTTAAAGTATTCCCAACAAAAGTAGTCTCCTGTATTGAATCCTGACTTTGCATCAGTGTGAAGCTAGTTAGATGACCCGCCAAGAACAAACCCAGCATAATTGGTCTGCCCTGACAGGGAACTATACAAATTGTAGGCTGTCTTAATGTGGCAAGAGGAATCTGAAATACAAGTGGTAATGTCTAAATATGCAAATAGATAGGCTTGCTATGTTGTTTTGCTTGGTGTGATTGTCTTTTACTAGAAGTTTCTGAGGGAGGGGAGTCAGCTGGGTGCGCTCTCTACTATGCACTCTTATCTTTTAGCAAGCTCAGCACCTCAGTGCCACACCACTCAGGATGGCGGTGGTGGTGAATATTTTTGTTTGTGCTTTTTTTCCCTGTGATAATAAACATGTCTTCTACTCATCTTTGGTATCAGCAACCTTATTCAAGGGTTCAGAGAGAAAAAGTATGTTTGCCTGTCAAACAGTTTAAGTCAGTTTGGAACCTAGAAATGGTGCAAAGCCTTTCTTCATTTCTGTGTTTAATAAATCTAATGGACTGAAGTATCAAGCCTATCTTTAGCAAGGCTGTCATGCTCCTCTCATGTTTCTAAATGTTGTCCCTGACATCACCTCCCTCTGGTCGCTGCCTGCGTTACCCAGTTGGCAGAGTGCCTTCCACAAGGTCCTCAGCAGAACCTGTTTGCCTGTTGTTTCTTAACCCATGAGCAGCAATACTGATTGTTACAAAAGGGAACCATGGCCAAACAAGGTGACTAATGACACTGGCTTCTTACAGTGGAAAAGTGATGTAAGATGCAGTTTGTCATTATGGCTCATTCACCACGCCGTGGGCTCTGCTGCTGAAATCAATGAGGAGTCAATGGAATGATTAAGTGCTTCCTTGGTATTGCCTCAGTTCACATGCCAAATTGCATGTGTCTCTCTTGCTGCTGAACTTTATACCGGTCTTGCATTGTTACCATCATTGCCCTGCTGTTAGTAGTTCATGATTCAAAAGACCTCCTGTAAATACAGGTTTTCTGAACTTAAGAGGATGTGAAACATGCAAGTTAGTCAAATCAGTTCTGAGATGGTTTTGATTATTTTGCCAGCTCCTCAGTTGCCTATACAATATCTGTCCCTTCTTTTTCAACTGAACAAATAAAAATAATCAGTAATCAGCTCAAACTTGTATGTGAGTTCAATTTTAATCTTCTTTAATCATCACAGATCTTCGTTCTTGGTGTTTCCCAAGTAAAATCAAGAAAATTAATACTTGTGGTAGAAGGCTTTTTTCTTTCAAATGTAGCTGTGGACAAAATTGCACCTCTGGAATAAATGTGGAGTTTATCCAATGGTATTCTGTACTTGTCTCCAAAAGAAAGGAGCAGAAATGTTACACCTGGGCTCTGCAATTCAAGAGTTGCAATAAAAATTTATACTACTCTAGCCTCAACCTGGAAAAGTAAATATGCTGTGTAGCCCTTTGAAAGCTGTCTCTTTTAATCTCTTGGTAGCATAGGCAGATAGAGATATTCCTGACATCTGTATCAACTGCGTTCTTTTAAAAAATATTAAAATGCTGAGGTTTTTTTCAAATGCGTATTTTAGTTAGTTTTCATAAAGAACTTTAGTATGGGAATGCGTTTTCTTTATAGAAAGAAAAGGTATTACTGGGTTTAGTATTTCTGTTTGATTATTTTTTATTTTATTTGAAGGTTTTTGAATAATTTCAAGAATGTGGCTCTAGACGTCTGATATCAGGATAATTAAAACAATAGGAAAAATTTGAACCAAATTTCATTTCTCTCTGCATAGTGTACCAGTGCAAGTGCAGACATTATTAGATATGAATGATCATTCTGCAGTTTTGATCATTGGGATGAAGAGGCTGATTCAATCATATTTGAATCTCATGGTTTGTAAATGGCAGAGCGTCCTTTAGTGTGGCAGCCCACCCGCTGTGTTCAGGCATTACTTATGGTCTTCGACCTGCATGAGCATCACCTCAGAAGCACCTTTTACTGAAACTTTCAGCAATGAAGTATGCTTGGGTTTTCAGATTGGTGCATATGCTTATGCTAGGGGTATGGCTGTGAACAAATGCATTTTGCTTCTGTGGAAAGTGAGTAAATGTTGGTTTACTTTTTAGAGTAAATTCAGAATTTTTAATTGAACACATACTATTTTTGGCAGTACATGGGACAGGTAGAGTGATCCAATTACCACTGAAACCAATAAAAGTCTTTAATATGATGGAAGCTGGGTCAAGTTCTTGGTAAGGTGTCTGATAGCTCTTAGGGATATTTATCACTTTTAAATAAACATCAGCAGATATTGCACTGCTTTGGATAAAGTAACCTCTTAGCTCATAGCTTCATCTTCTTTCTGTTTTAACCTACATGGAGTAAGTCTTCCTTTAGTTGCAGAGAAGGAAGGCTTTAACCTTACAGAAACTTTGTAAAAGAACACTCTCTGTTGAGGCTATAGCTGATAGTTAACTGGTGCTGGACAAGGTAGTTTAGATAATAACATAAGAAGAACTCGTACTCATTAACTCCATATTCCTATTAAAATCAAATTTATTTTCTCTCTCTTTTTCTTTTTGGCATTTGGATTATAAATTGTACACAATGTCATGGGCCACTGGACAGTCATCTGAGTGCAGCTTGCTCTGAATAAATGGTGCTGAACAGCATTAGGCAAACTTTGTTCCTTTACAGAGATAATTTTAATTAAATTTCAATTGACCTAAAAAAAAGAAAGAAACTAATTAAAATTATTAAGAGGTATTTCAGTTGACGTAATCTGTCAGTAAGAAAGAGAGAAAATCAATCTGCCACAGAGTTTTCTGGCACTGTTTGTAGTTAAAGCCTTTGCATTATGATCTTTATTGACAGCTGGAGGGGAAGGAGTTGCCTAATCAGTAGTATCAAATCAATACTTGTATGCACAGAACAGTTCTGAATAGCATTATTGCAGCACCTTTCTCTGTTAAATAAATGTAAGCTCAGTGTTTTCTTAATACATGATTTTCATCGTCTATATTTAATCCTATTGACACAATTCTCTTTACTGCTCTTATGCTCCTCCTAAATGTCCCTGAACTAGTGGCCGTGGTAACCTTCACTCACTGTAGGTTAGGTTACCTCCAACACTGCCTTACTAGGGCTGGTTGTTAACAAGCATCATTTGCTGGTTCACTTGTACAAGGTCATTCTTAATTTCCTTCTGGTTTTAGTATCAGCTCGGCATTGAAGAATCTCAGCCCTAACATCCCCAGGGTGTTTTTTTTGCCTGAGAACAAAAAAATGAATATATGTGTATTTAAATATAAATAGTGCTTTGTTTAGCATTTTGCTGATGTGTCATCTTATCAGTTTGCTATTTATTTATTCATCTTTTTGTTGCTGAGATATGAAATTGTACCAATTCATGGCTCTGTGCTATATGTCTGGGGCCTCCCTGTATACGTTCTAGTTCTGCAGATCAGATCTGAAAAATGTTATGGATTTATTACCGCCTGTCTGCCTGTGGGCTAGTGTATGGTAGATAGAGTGCTATTTGCATATGATTATATAATTCTACCCTTGTTGTTAATACATTAATTGTTCATCATTGCTCTACTGACTGACGGACGCCTATCTGACTTCTACAACTCTTTCTGCAGGCTGATGTAGGCAGCGCTATCTGTATGAGCGTTGCTTTCAGTGGAGCCTCCTTTGCAGCTGGGAGGTGACTTACTGAGCAGCAAGAAACTGTGGCCAGCACTGCCAAATAGTTGGACATTGTTTGCTTTTTAAAAATGCACTATCTTTGAATTAAGACTAGAACTATTAGCAGTCTTCTGCTGCACTGGGAACTCAATTCCAGTTTTGTGGGCAAGGGCCTTGCTATTTGGTCAGCTGAAATGGAAATTAATGCAAAGCATGAGGATTTGGGAAAACACCTTGTTATTGTAAGGGTCATTTTTTTCTCTCAGACTCAAAAGACTTGCAAGTTGCCAAAAGGGAGATCGCTGCAGAAAAGCACTGTTTGGCCCTTTTCTAACTTATTTACAAATATACAATAATTTCTTGTAATTGTGGAGCCTGCAGGTTTTGATGATCTTAAAAGATTGTAAATTGCATCAAATGACAAATCTCAGATTTGCAGGGCAATTGTGACAGAGAATGCTATTGTTTGCCATATGTGATATTGACTTATTTTTGAAGTCCAGGTCAATGCATTTATCATGTTAGGTGACAAGAGGCTGATCCTCTGTCCCACATGAATAAGGTAGACTGTGCTTTACATCAACAAACTTCATTCTTGCTGGACTTCATCTATCTCTGTATCAGTGTTTGCTCTTTGTTTGTATTCCCAATTAGAGCCATTAGCTGTAAAGAAAGAAATACATTTTTTGAACTTATGAGTCTCATGAGCATTACAGTACCCATAAAGCCATAGGAGAGAGAGTTTCTTTGGCCCACATATTCCTTTTTTCCTCCAGGAAGCATAGAGTTGTGTATGCATCCTTTGCATGAAGGCAGGAGGCACAAGGCAGTTCACCTACACTAGAGCTTCCCTTGGCTCTGAACAAGTGAGCCGGAATGGACACAGTTTTTTTTCAGCTTGAGAATTTTGGGCTGGCAATAGAAGAAGAAAAATCTTGTGAATTTGAAAGCAGAGTTAATTCAGTCAGGATAATTGAAAGACAGTGAAAAAGGAACCTCATGCTGCCTCTTTTTATCAACATTTCATAGTGAAAACAGCTGGAGGGTTGAGGGCTTACCAATCTGATTAATATGTAAAAAAAATTAAATGGTGTTCGAAACACCCTGGATAGCTTGTCCTTTTGCTGTACAGGATAGTTGCTTGAAAGTTATTTACTGGGCTTCTTTCTCCAGCCACTTTAGTCCCAACTCAAAAATCAGTTATGTAACCACTTCTTAAAAAGAAATCACTTTTGGAAATTAAATTTTTAAACAGTGTTGCAAATGGTTGAATGAAACTTACTGAACCCCCTAGTTCTGACTGGGTCATGAAACTAATTAATAATTCTGTTGCAAATGACATCTCAGCTGGAGAAAACAGTTGTGAAAAGCTGATTACAGGTTAAACATTTCTTATCCCTAAACATCATGACAAACCTGCAGTAACATGAAGTAATCTGGCTGGGTTGCCACAACTCTGTGGGAAATAGAAATGTGGTTTCTGGAGCTAAGAAGAGAAAGACAGACGAAGGGTAATGTTTAGACCTGGTTTTATTGCACGTCAAGAGAAAGCTGCAATTTTACCTTAAAAAGTCAAAATTTTCATTTTAATTAACAGCAGAAGCTGATTCATGCTTCTTTGCATGTCCCATGGTGGTGTGTTTGCTATGTGCACTCATCATAGTTTTTAGTCAGTGACATTTGATCTTTAAAAATAAAAAGATTAAGTACAAGACAGTGAAACCTAACTGGTTTGTGAAGTCACTTTGCAGAAAAGCGGCTAATTCTCTTGACAAAGGAAGGGACGTGTTTCATTGTATATGTAATGACTGCTCAGAAAAAAAAGACTGTGAAAAACATGTCATATTTGTAAGGATGAACAGTGTCTGGAATGGAGTGTCTGAAGTAGTGATCCAAGTTTTTTAAAAATAGGCATAAAATGGGGAAAAAAAATCCAACATGCTGCTACTTTGTTTTCCATCCATAGATGGTGATGGAATACTTCCACAATGTGCCAGTGTTGGCACAGCAGTGTATACCACCCCATTTCAACTACCATTGAAATAATGAGAATGAGCATTCGATTCAGTGTCAAGTGATAGTTTGGAAAGGATCTTTACTATATCCAGGGGGTGTCCGAAGATTAGTTCTAGATGCCTACAGAAAACCTACAAATCTACGAAAGGCCAAGCCATAAATAATAAAAACTGTATTTGTTTCAGGGTAATGAATCTTTTAATGACAGAAAGAAATCACAGAATAGTTGGTTGGAAGTACAAAGTACTGTGTTCATTTCTTTTCGTAATGGCTACTGTCTTAGCATTGAGCTGTCCTAGCATAAAACCAGACTGGGTTTAGTTAGGTCTGCTGGTGAGCATGAGCTGAACAAGCACCAAAGTCAGTGCTAGAGGAGAGAATGAACTGCAGAGCTGTAGTGAGAGGAAGGAAGAAAATAATGCTTCAAATCTGCAGTGAGAGGTGCTGAGTGCAGTTGTCTGTCAAGAAATGCCCAGTGTCAGGTGACTCATAAGCATGCTGAGAAATGGCATCATTAACCTCTATCCAGGTGGGATCTTGTGGTTCAGCCCTGCCTCAGGGTGCTCCTTCGATTGAGGCCTGGCTGCTGCTGCCTGTGACAGAGGGACACCTTGGTTGCATTAGGCACCAGAGAAGCATCTTCCCTCTGAGAGCGCAGGCTGACTGTGACCCAAAAGTATCCATTAAGAAAAAGTATATTGTTCATTCACTCAAAGATAAATAGCAAGAAATGAGATAAAACAGCAAAGGTGTCTGACTGTATTCTGACTGAGACCTCCTCCTTTCCTTGCAAATCTTTTAAACTTAGCGGCTTACCCTCCTACTCATAAGACACAGTCCAAGCTGCTGCACGGCTCACGTGATGATATTAGGATCTTGCTCGGGCAGCTGCTGCATTTGTCTCTAGCTCGCTCTCTCTGGCTCAAGGGCTTTCATGCATTGGCCTCCCCTGCATCTTACAGTCTGGGTTTGCCGAGGAAAAGAACCTCTAAGGACACTGGCATTTCTTCAGTAGGTAGCTCTTCTTTTCTCTTGTTTTACTAAAGAACCTGATGTTCTTTCTAAAACCACCTTAACTCTGTTTTGTTTCCTGCTTCCTTGCACCTTACAGCTTCCCCTGATGTAATTCTGTAGGGTCAGATAAGTTGCCGACTCGCTCTACCTTCAGTGTAAAACTGATATGCATAAAATTAATAATTATCAGCTTGCTCTTGTTCTTTGCTGGACAGCTGTGGAGAGAAATGTCTCCTATAATAATTCACACTGTGCAAAACAGAGTATTGTCTTAAAGACTGCTCCAAGTGTTATGAACAAATAGGTCTTGATAGCTAAAATTTGAACTCTTGTGTAGCCCTACTTTTGGGTGCTTTAACTAGAAAACCCAACTAATTTTAATGTAGTTTTTAAAAAAATGAAATATGCTGTACTATATATTTGGTACCTCTCTCAATGACAGCTGTCAGGTTCCCAAAATCATTCAACAGAGACAATAAATCATCCTATCAGCCTGCTGCAAGGTGGTGCCTTTGCATCTGCGTGTGTTGCTGGAATTGTATGTGAGCTAAAGTTCTCAAACTTCTGTCTATGTAGGCTCATCTTTTTAGTTTCCATTGAACAGATGAAACGACGTATACGTATGCACTGCCATGGCAGTTGTCTTATCTTGTGGCTCTCTAACACTTTCACAGTGGAGTATCTGTGTTCCTGGTGTTCCCATTCTCTACTTAGCATAAGCATGTATAAGAGGTAAAGGAATAAAAGCCAGTTGCTTTTATAGTATTTTCATAGTGAAGCAAACTGTGTGACTGAGGAAGGCACTACTTATTTTTTATACCTCAGGCTACTAAGGCATGGGCTTACATTAAGCACTTGTTGGTGTCCGTAGTTGGACATTTTTAAATGTTGAGCATGTACCTCAGTGTTATTTCTGAACTGAGATCTTTCAATATCAAAAGTGTTCCTTTCAAGGGGGAGCACTAAGTAAAAAAGAACATCAGGCAATTGTTTCACAAATTGGTAAATTTGTTTTAAGGCCA
This sequence comes from Rhinoptilus africanus, assembly GCA_013400135.1. Classification (NCBI taxonomy): domain Eukaryota; kingdom Metazoa; phylum Chordata; class Aves; order Charadriiformes; family Glareolidae; genus Rhinoptilus; species Rhinoptilus africanus. Next base: position 224,151 of record VXBO01012988.1, on the reverse strand, counting down.
TCCAGAACCTGATGAAAACCACTAGGTAAATGGTGCAAATCAGTGAATGACGTCAAGCCGTTCTGCCAGTTCATGTTTGCTTAAGGTACGTGAAGGGCTAATTTGCCCTTGTAGACTTTTTCAACTAGATTGAGTATAATCTGTTCTCCCAGCATTTGCAGAAATGACAGCATGAACACTCCATCTAGTGCTCTAGCTAGGTCAAGTGAAATACAATTGTATGCTTTTCTCCCAGTTAGAGCAAATTGTACTGCCAGGCAAACTGGAAATATGCAGATGTGGTATTAATGGTTGTAGAACTGTTACTGTAATCTTTTAGGATTAGCGTAAGAAAATATAGAGGCTCAATTATGATGTATGCTGTAGAAAAAAATAACTTGATGAGCTGACTCAAACTTTTGTGTTGTTCACCCATTCCCAGTTAGAACTGTATGCTCTGCTGGTGGTACGCACCCACACAGGAAGCTGGATATGTAGCAAAGACCAGGCTAATATATATGCTGGGCTTATTAGCATGGGCTCTACAGTGGCACCACAGGAGGCAGCAGGAGGGATGCAGGGATAAAAGGACGCTGATGTATCAGCAACATGACTCTTGTGAGATGAGAAAACATCTGTGAAGCTTTTCTGAAAAAAAGGTGAGAAACCCAATACAGTCATGGATATTTGCTGACATTATGAACTTTCACACACCCTTTTGTTTTTTCTTTGGTGTGGGTCATGGTCTGCTGCTATCACAGTAGGGGTGTTTAACAAGTTCTAGTAAAAGAGAACTGTGTTTGTGGAAGCTGCTGTGCAGATTTGGTAGGATGTTAGGATGGAGAGGCAGAACAATCAATACACTGAGACAAACTGTTAGGCAAAACCAAATTGAAGATAAATATATTTTTTTCTCTTTGACACAGAGTGAATCTTTGTACTGGAGAGCTCAGCTGTTAAATGACTTGTATTTTACTTCAAGGATAATGTCTACTTTTGACCAGGATGGTTTCAGAACAATCTCTTTAATACACTGTAACACCCAGTGGCTGCAAAGGCTGCTAAGGAAATGGTAATCCTCTCTGAATTGCAGCCCTACTGTGTTAGTGGTTAGCACAGTGCTCTTGCTTTACTTTTTTTCCTTTGTAATATATGCTTCACTGGATTTTGAAAAATGCAGCAAAAACTTTGAAGATGGATAACACAATTCCTTTTTCACAACACCACATGCCTGCATTGTGGATGCAAGAGGCAATGAAGTATTCAAGCAGAAAACACATTTAGTGTATAAATAAGCAAGAGGTCTGTTCAAATGTATTTCTAAAAGTTGTCCAGAAGAAGGTGGATAATAGTGCCATAGTGCCGACACTTTTATTGCCATCAGACCCCACCCTAGGGGGTCCTTTACTTCTGGTTGTTCACAGTGGCTGTTTGGCTTATCTGCCTCTTAGTAGGCCAGATTAGTTCTGAGTAAGACTATGAGAAAGTGCCTGTACTGCCACATAGATTTTTGGTGCTCAGCCTTGTGAGTTCAGTGTAGACAGCTTGTGTGGGCTAGGCCAGAACCTCACAGAGAGGTTGCTGAAGGTTGGGTTAGCAGTTTCAAACACCAGAACAAAAACTGTCAGATGAGGTTTTTTTATATTACAAAACTATAGTAATTTTATTTGCCTTTTTTTTTAAACATGACTTAAGACTGCATTTTGATTTTACGAAGTCACAGACTAAAATGAGAATGTTTGATCATTTTGTCAATTTACATGAACACGTCAATTATTAATATACATGGAACAGAGATGTAGACATAGAAAAATATACTTGTACACTAACTGAATTATTCCCTTCTGAGTTCTTTTTCCTGGGAAATTATACAAGATATAATGAAGTCTTGGAGTGGAAATCAAAGAAATGTCACCCTGTATGATTGGGTGTAATGGCACCAAGGGAGCCTGAAAGTATTGTCTCAATTTATCATTTCCAAGACAAGCGCCTTGCATTTTAAATGAAGCAAGAAAGCCTTCAGAAATGTTCTTTCAAACAGCTCCACTTCTGCATTTGTTATTTTCATTTAAGTTTTCGGCTTTTAAAATATCCTTTTGGTTGCATTGACTCACTGCTGGTCAATCATATTTTTCCAGCTACAAAAGGAAGCTAAAAATTCCCTTCCCCATTTCCTTTCCCTCCCCACCAAATAAAAACTGCTGACCAAAACTGTTTTTTTTTTCCATAAGAGTTTTGTCTGATTGAGACCCATAAAATAAGGGGTCAGTGTGACTGGCTCTGTTTTTTTTTGCCAGCTCAGTATTTTCTTATGCTGATACACCTCCTATCCCATTGTGTCCTCCTTTTCACTGGTTGTTTTCCATCCTATGGTCCATTATAATAAGAATATTTAAATTAGTCATTCATTTGCTTTGTACTTCATCATTTCCTATCAGCTAGTAAAGTGTAAAAAGTAGGCTTTCGTGATTGTCTTTCCCCCTGCTTTCCTCCTGCCTTCACTTGCACTGCTCTTCATAAGAACCTACTAAACCGAAATACTTTTCAGAAAACTTTCCACTGTTCTTGTGCACATTCTCCTCTTAGATTGCTCCTGGGGAAAGCTGGGATATTTGTTTCATTCGTTAAAAAGTCCTGTAGAATTTGGTAGAGAGCTATCTCCTATTCATAGACTTTTTAAAGCAGCTCATGGGATTTAAAAGGGTAATGCCTCTCTGCTACAGAATTCAGTTAGTTACACAAATATTTTTTTGAACTCTCCTATGACCCATATGTTGTTCAGAGTAATTTCTATACAGTTTGTTTAATTTCTTTACAACTTTTATTGGTTTCATCCTCATTATATTTGATGGGAATTTCCCATGAGAAGAGGATAAAAAATCCAATGAAGTATGACTGGAAAAAAATACCCTCTAGTTGTATACATTCTTTGTAGAAGAAATGTAGAACTGTGTCCTTAATTGGTAACATAATAAATTGATGTATCTGCCTGCATTCTCTTAGACTTATACTGTATTTGGGAAAAAATGCAAAATTACAAATGTTTTTCAAATTATACAAAGCTTACTAAAAGACTGAGTAAAAACTTTTCTTAAAAACGATTAATATTCATAATGTAACACTGAAGTGTCTGTGCTGTTTTCCTCTACTTCCTGAACTTCAAATTTTCGTCATGATATTTAAAATACCATAGTATAAACAATATATACTCTGTAAGATGAAACATTATATCAGAGTAAGCGAACAGCAGGATAACAATACAAACTGTAGCACTGTATCTGTAGTATCACTTATTGTTTCCTATACATTTCAATATAAATGTAAATATAGAAAGTACCTTTTCCAAAATTGGTGAATTTTGTTGTCCTTTGCACTTCCCTCTCACATTCTGAAAGCACAGCATGCAGTCTCTTATCCCATTTGAAGCTATTACTGACTTCTTAAATTTAATGAGAGCTGTGGATGCATGGGAGCACAAAGGAAAGCTTTATCATACAGCCTCTCCATCCCTTGACATAAATACAGTCTCCTGTACTGGTAGCTTATATTGCACCTTTGTTGTACATTCAAGTAATATATGACCAAGCTACATCTCTGGAGCTGGAAATGCAGGGTTTTCTCTTAAAATACTTCACCTATATTCACGCATTGCAACCAGTGGTACCTGTGACACAACAATTAGCTCTTTTCATTGATCTAGGACATAATAATCACATTTTAGATACTGTTAACATAAAATCATAATTTGTGAGGGGCTTTGCTTTCTACTAAAGAGAAGTAATTTAGGGTTGCTGTAACTTTCTTTGCATCTTGAACGTTGTGCAAAGCCAGCCCCTTGACTGTGCATGTGGGCTGAGGTAGAGCTCAGTATGCTTTGAGCACTAAGTGCAGCTTTTCTATATCAGGTTAAGAATTTCCAAGGCAAACCTGAGCACTGAGGTCCAACAGCTCAGGACTCCTTAGAGTTGTCAGGGTATTCAACAATCGTTGATACCTTCTATAGAAACATATCTAATAGAGGAAAATACACAAACTTTATACTTCTTCCCTGTGTTTTCTGTTTATGTTGAGACTCCAAACCCTGTGCCTCTTAACACACTTTTTGTATGTCACATAGCTGGTGTTTTCACATAATTTACAGACTCTTCAAGTAATAAGGCTGTGCTTCATGGCCAATTAATCTGGAAGGGAAATGAAGAAATTTACAGAACATTTAACATGATAAAACTTTACAAAAAGGTGTAGGAGAATGTTAAGATTTCTACACATGTAAGATGCTGATTCAGTAACAATGTAGAAGACAGTTTTGTATAGATCCTATATGGAAGAAACAAGCACAGAAAAAACAGCAGTTCAATTTACCCATCTTCTCTGATAGAAAACAAGGCCTTTCACCAAAGAGAAATGCAGTGATTGCAAGCCTACCAATATTTTAATATCTGTCAAATGAGAGACTAAAATGAAAACATGCCTGTATCTCTACTGGTAGAAGTTCCTTTGTCTCAGGCTTTCTCCTTTGACAGAATTTTGTTTCTGCCACCTGCGATTTACTGTCAGTACTGCAGTACAGCTGAGGATGCGTACCACATTGCACTACTTTTATTTTCAACCTAATTGTTCTTGTATGGTTGGAAAAGCTAGAAATTGAATTGGAAACCTCAAGGGCCTCTAAAGTGAAAAGTCAGGCAGAGATGCTAAGGTTATCACTATCAGCTCTGTATGCTTAATTAGAAGTTGAGTAGCAGATTATCATTTACTTTACTGGTGTCAAAACCTTCATTAGAAATGAAACTGTGATGAAGAGGAGCATGTGGCAAACAGTCTGTGAACCATAACTAAGGCGTGTTTATCTGGGGCAACCCTTGGAGAGAATGAGTGGAGAGAAATGCTGGGGCTGGCATTATGCGTATGAATGAAATAATGAATTTAAGTTGGTACTTCTGGGGATCTGTTGAAAGCACCTTTTAGGGGCTAGGGGGAAGGAATGATTTTCAAGACATTATGCTTTTCAGTTGCTGGCATTTCCTTTTGCCTTAAAACAAAGAACTTAAAGACTGGACAGAAATAGTAGGAGTCCAATGGAAAGTCAGTGCCCTGATACAAACAGTGGGATCAACATGAATAATGGTTTGTACCAGTGGACTGTGGGTGGGATTGGGTGATTTTCCTCACTGCAGGGATGCTATGTCACTTTGGAGCCTTTGTTTTAAAACCCAGTTCCCCAACCTCCCAGTACCATATTTATAGCTGGCAGCTAGTGAGCTCCATCCTACCTCTTCAGAATGTTCATATCACCCTAAAGCCCCCCTCCCCAACACCCCCCCACCTTTCCTCCTTCTTGAGCTTTAATTGTGAAAATGAAGGAACACAGCGTGTTGGGGGCTGATGTGATGGAGCTTCCCAAGCCTCGGTGAGCAAGTGATCCCAATGTGCATGCAAAGGCTTGCAGACAGGCTGGCTCTGTTAGCTCTGATAACCACAGCATTTGCATTTTCACCCTCAACTGCTGATTTACTCCAGTGCTTTTACATCAGATAACTTATTTAAATAATGCTAACTGACAGGTGAGGAGCAGTCACTAAGAAAGCTGTAATGGCTTAGGTGGGCAGAGGGAGATTTGTGGGTAAAGATATTTAAGGAAAGCAGACTTTAGTTAAAATCCTTAACTGCTGGATGCCAAAGAGGTGTACTGCCAGTTTTCAATGTGTTTTTTAGTGTCTTTTCTATCTGTGGTGGATCTCTGGTGTATGTTAGCAGCAGCAGGAGATTCCCATTTTCCCTTAGCACAGACTGTTATATAGCGAAGTAATTCTGAACAACAGGAAATGCCTTTTCAAAATAATGAGTGGCAAGAGCTGGGTATGTGATTTGGATTTCAATTCTGCTCCTAATGCTAACATTGCTACTAGCTTTAACAGGATCATTTTAATGTAGACCAAAACAAAGGAGATAAGATGTTTCTTTTTCTGAATGGAGCAGTGGAGGTGGACGAAAGTCTTGTGGCAGTGTTCTGTGAGTTGATGTTGTGTAATTGCATTAGGCAGCGTGAGAAGTAGTGACCTTACTAATTCTAATTGCTGCTTGCTCTCAAAAATCAGGCTTTCACCTGAGTACTACTGAGATTACTATTAAGAAATGTTGCCCCAAATAAGCAAGTATGTGTTTTTCAGCCCTGTTTGGGGATTGCCTTTAGTCATCCTCAAAGTAAAGTGAATTATCCTTGGAGCCATGGAGACCTAAGCTTATTATTTTTTTCTCACTAATTGATTTAATTATGCAACTAAATTTACTAGTTTAATGAAGTCCTTCTCTGTATGCTTTTGTTCCCAGAGAAGGCTCTGCCTACAAATGTACTGGGGATATTAGCTGAAGCCTGTTGACTTGCAGAGAGATTTGCTTGTTCCCTTTGCTTGTACCAGCATGAGGAAGTCTGAAAAGAGCAGACAACAACATACCAAGCAGACAAAAGCCCGTACGCAAAAGCTGTCTCATGTCTTGCTTGTGCCTGGATAGCAGTGACGCCTGTTCTTTTTTGCAGGTACCTGTGCCCTGATATAGTGTCTGCCCTCACATGACTGAAGGTGTTTTCATCCCAAGATGAGCCTGTAGGTTGCACCCATCATTTCACAGTGCTGACCTGTGTCCTGTTCATGTAATGGATATGCATCAGACCACATGACAGGGGAGGCAGCAGAGCCCTTGGGAAAGAGAGTGGCCAGGAGTAGGCTGATGATGCCAGAACAATTCATCTTTGCACAGCCCACTCCCTACCCCTGGCTGAAGGCCCTGCCGGAAAACAAGGGTGGCAGGAAATCATCTGTAGGTGGATGAATTGTCTTGACAGCTTGGCCATTGCCTGCAGTCTGTAGGTGTGGTGTATGCTGATACCTTGTGGATCATTCCTTTCTTAAGCTTTTTGAATTTTCTGGATTGGTGTCAGTGGTGTCGTGATGATAGTGCTGGTGATGCTAGTGAAGGGAAGAGTATTTTTTGATGAACTCCTAATAGTATCAAAGATAAGTTTAATGGAAGTAATGTGAATAGTATCTGGTCTACTGCCTGTTGACATGTTGAATGCCTTGAGCATGTTGGCAGTGCTTTTGGTATTATTGCCAGCAGCTTGTCAAAACTGACTCAATTTTCTCTTAGGATCCTCAGAAAAATCTCCAGGAATGCCTGGTGTCTTATGTTGTCCTCAAACCCCATCACAGCAGAGATGGGCTCCTGCCCAGCTCTGAGATAATGCTGCATTAGATGCTCAGGCATCTGTGAGCTCATGAAGGTACCCAAAGATGCTCTAGCCACAAGTGATACAGTAGGTAATTGCTTCATCCTTTATAAGCGTGTCAAGTGGATACCAAGGATGTCAGCTTGGCTGGCAAGCCCCTTCCTTTATTTATTTGTGTGTTTATTTATTTTTTTTTTGTTACTGCATGCTGCCTAATGTGTACACAGCTGGGACTAGTAGCCATTTTCCTTAGTCTTAGCTGAAAGCAAACTCTTTAATGAAACTTTAAATTAAATTCTTCCCTTTCCATTGGCAAGTTTTTCAATTTTTCCATTTAATGAAAAAAGATCCCATATGTGGAGAGGAAAACATTCTCCATGCAAATGAGTTCAGTGTGTTTTGTTATGGGCCATATAAAGATGGCTCAAAAGTTTTTTTGAACGTAGATACTTTGTTGTTAAAATTATGAATTTTTTGTCATATGAAATATCTTACGCAAATATTTGAGCATGTTTAAATGCATGTATAGTTCATTTTATGATTCACACACAGTAAAATTGGGGTTTTACTGCAATTTTTGCTACAATACATTCATCTGTATTGCCATAGATACTACTTATGCTTGTTGGTAGTGTCATATTGTGACTGATTTGGTTTTCAAGCATATTAATTAGCTATCTGGTAACATATGTATCCCATCGATGTTCTGATTAGCTGCCCAGGGTTTAAAAATGAGGCTTAGAGCTGTTAGCCTTAGAAGTCTGGAAGAGACTTCTACAGTGAATGACTTTTTTTCTCTAATATATTTAAACAATGCATGATAATCTCAACAGAAGGTGTGGGCTCACAGCCGTACTTGCTGAGTGAGTTTCTGTGGCCTGTGTTATGCAGGAGGTCAGCCAGGATTGCAGGATGATGCTTTTGACTTTATTACCAAAAAATCTCTTCTATAATATAGCTTCTTCAGAAACTTACTCAACTCTCCCCTTCTCTTTTGCAGAATTCCACAAATTAGGCTTATATTATTACATCTCACTGTTTTCATACAAGCTTTAGAAAGACAGATTCAAGCACAGACTGCACTTTGAAAGGAGTGTTTGTATGCTTTTTATACATTTGGCAGTTGCCATGGTTAGTTATTGTCAGTATAACTCAGTTTATAATATAATGAGCTATTTTTAAGAACATTCATTTGCTGCAGAGCACGAGTAGGTGCGTATGAGCTTGTGCACAAGCGTGCATGCCAGCACTTGCCAGCACATAGCCATTTATGCCATACATGCGCCTCTCCCAAACATCCAGCTTTAATGATAAGCTCGGTGAACTGGACTGCTACTTTATGCATGTGTGTTTTGAAAGGAGTAATATTGCTTGCTGTATTTGGACACTGTCCCTATCATATAGCGAGAGGTATTATGTGGCTCATGAATGCTTCTGTCTGCTTTTAACATCGTGTCCCTGCCTATGACAGGGGGATTGGAACTAGATGATCTTTAAGGTCCCTTCCAACCCTGACAATTCTATGGTTCTGTGATTCTAACATAATTCTGTGTTATAGTTGATTCTCAATTACACAAGAAAGAGGGGAGCTGAAACACCCGGAAAACCCTAGATAATGCACTGTTACAGAGAAACAGCTGAGTGTCCCTTTAGTATCCCAATTTGGATAGCTTTGTACTGGACCTCCTAATCCAATGCTGATTTGTGTGGAGTAAATAGGAGGCCAGGGTTATTTGCTCAGCCAGAGCATCCATCTGTGCTGCTCTTCATTGCAGCTAAGATGGTTTCCAAGAACCTACAGATCTAGGAAGCATTGCCTGAGCGGCTCATGTGGAGGCATGTCAACTTGGGTCTGGCTTGTCTTGTTAGCTCCAGGTGTCCTGCAACAGGGTCCAGCAGGAGCTAATATCTTGTGCTTTGTGAGTCTCTGCATGCATGCTACTGTTGATCTGAGATGATTAAACTGTCCTGAAATGCTGAAAGATTGACTGAATTTGTAGAGTGGTGACTAGGCACTAGCAACTTTGGACTCAGAAGGCCCAATTTGTTACTTGAGCTATAACTGTGCATAAGTAACAGGTTTTAATACTTCTTAAATTCAGCCACTGAAAGGAAAGATGTGATCTTGTGCATTAAGCAAGTATAGTACATAAAAGATTGCACTTTGGACTATTTGTAGCATGCCTTTATTTCCAGAGCAACTGTGAATGGGTCTTATCTGAAAAACAATGTGTGCAGATGTTTTTGATGAAAATTTAAAACATTTTATTGTAGTCTAAATTTTATATTAAATTATTATATGTCTACAATATATTATATTTTTTTTCCTTAAAGAAAAAAAGGATTTGGGTCCAAAAATTGATGCTGAAAATGGACTGGAACTTTGGTTACCTCAACAGAGTTGTGATTTCTTCCTTAATCTTTTATGTGGGCTGAATTCTCTTCCTGGACTAGGTATTACTGGTGATACAATGCTGTGTGTGCCTTCTGTGAAGGAAACATGTGCCATAAAGACCACAACCATTTACATTTCCTTAAAATGAAATTTTGTCTTAGAACTCTTCTACAAGTTTTTGACCAGCCCTACTTACAAAAGACATGGAAAAAAATTTAGATCCTCCCAGGAGGAATTTCTCAGGCATTCCCTGACTGCAAGGAAAGCTGATGGCGTTATACCAAATAGTGCAAAATTGCAGGAAAGGGGTAGAGAGCCCTATTTTTAGGATCTCTCAAGCACTTCAGAGGTTTGTAGATGTTATGTCCTTGACAGTCCTTGACACTTTAGATATTCTCGGCATACACAGGATGTTCTGGAGAGCATCTATTCAGTGATAACTGCTGAGGGTCCTAGCAGTATTGTTCAGAGGAGCAAGGCTTCAATTTGATCTGAAATGAAATTTCAGATCTTTTCTCCATATGCATGTTACGGATCATTCCACTGTATTGGTTAATTGTGATCTAGTGATGTAATTGGAATTCTGGAAACATCAATTAGTGTCAACCTCAAAAAGAACCAGAGCAAAGTGACATGTTTTATTGGTTATTCCATTTAGATGTAATGTAATTTCAGATACTTGTAGGATTATAACGTTGAGGCCTAATATGATAGATTCTGTAAGTGGCTAGATTGGGTGCTTGATAAAAATTAATATTGAGACAGGCCTTTCTTATTATTATTTTGGTCTGAGACAGAAAAGACCCTCTCAGACTTAGGTCAGAAAAATCCCCAAAATACTGGTATTACTACTTCACCAAACATTTAGACACAAATCAAATGGTATTTTAAAATTTGAATAATTAAGAGGAATACAAGCAGCCTAAGTAAATGTTGTGGGGTTTTCCACTCTTTCTTTTCTTATCATGGCATGTAGTCTATGACCTCTCAGTGTCCACTGGAATAGATCCCCATGTAGTTAATGTAAGAAACAGAAGTTGTCAATCCTGCTTCAGATTCCAACTTAAGTTAACGAAACAAATAATGATTTAAAGAAAAATATAAAAGAGAAGTGAACAAGTAGATAATGATGTGCATTCCTCTGATTAGTTTCCCTAGTTCCCTTTCTACGGTACATTTGATTGCACTGTCCATCAAGCATGATATGAGAAGAGGAATAATTGGAATTGAGAGTAAAGGGGACCTGGGAGCACTGCATGCGAAGGTGACTGGGAGAGCCAAGGGCAGGGAAGTGAGTTCAGTATTTTATTTGTGTGGTTTCTGTCAAGCGGAGTTCTGCTTAGCGCGCTGCCGCACTCCTGACAGCTCTGAGGATTCTGCTCATTCTCATCCTAAATTGGTTTTTGCAGTTACAAATCCAAGAGGAAAAGTAAAGCTACTAATTGAATGTAAAGGCTTTTTGACTTGGCTCACAGCTTACTCCAGGACTGCTGAGTGTCTACTTGCAGTCCATAAGTAGGAATGAGTTTTCTGTTTACAAACAGTCCATTTGGCTTGGCTGAGACTGCCCATTAAAAAAAAAAAAAAAGTTGAAAATGTAGTGTCACGACTTATTTGAGACATTAAATGGTATGTAATCCATGGAGGCAATGCTGGGATTTTACCACAGTAGGTTATGCTGCAGTCTAAACTCACAATGCTTGCTTCATAGGCACATTACCAAGGGAAAAGATACAGAGTTGTTTTTAATCTTAAGAGCAGCAACTGTTTTCTGCTTATATGATTTACTGTCTTGAAGCCCTGAACTGAGCAGGTAGTATTTCCAGAGTTAAAATAACTGGCTTGAAAGGATAAGATAACACTCCAGAAGTGGGAGTAAGAAGAAAAACAAAGAAAAAAAGTTAGTGATGAAAAAAAGAAGACATCCTTTTTCTTAGCTTCTAATGAAATATAAGATCTGATTATAAGTTTTAAGACTCCCTCTTCCCTTCATTGAAGCTCCCCTGGCAGTCACTGCCTACTGCTGACCGCTGTGTCCGACTGTGGGGACAGGGAACTGGTGGGTGCTGGTGGTGAGTGACTTCGCAGGGCAGCTCCCCCTGCCCCCTTCCTCCCCATCCCTTCCTACCCCTTGTAGCAGGAGCTGCTTTCTTCCTGCTTTTTTGGGCAAGAAGAGACGATGTTCAGTGCTGAGGTAGGCGTTGCCCATCTGCCAGGTTGAATTCTCTCTCTGGGCGACCCACTGGGTTCATGCCGAATTGATTTGAATGGAAAAAAAAAGTGATATTTTCACACGCTTACAGACTTTGTCCTTCTTTCTATTTTCAGGAACACATTCCAAAATCCTTAAAATCTCCTGTCAGCCCCATTCCTACAGTCTTCTGTTTCCTTATGGATCTCACGACTGTAGCGCGGATAGGCATGGGCCAGAGCAGCGCCTGGCAATTACCTGTGCTGTTCAAGAGTTGGTGTGGGTGCTTGGCACTCTCTCAGAGAAGGCACAGGCATAGCTCCCAGGTTAGCACAGACCGGCGATCATACTCTGCGGCTGGTTTTGGATACAGGTACCTTGTTTTTAGGGCTGAGAGCATTTGGCTGAATGCTTTATCAGCTGGTCTTGAGGCCAAAATATGATTCCTTGCCCACTTTATGCACAAGTATGGGTGCAGCCATGGGCTTCAGTTATCTAAGTGGCAGGTGACAGTGTAAGACTTGTCCTGATGCACCTTCTGCACATGCTGCAGAGGAGGACTTTTGCTCTCATCCTGGTCTGATTTGGCTCTGGATGAAGTGTCTGGTGAAATTACCGTTACCTTTGTTCTGGAAGCAAAGCTGTACCACAACCAAAAGCTTAAAACAAAATAACACCCTCATCTGCTATGTTTGTTACTAGAAGATTTTTTTAAATTTTTTTTTTTTAATTCCAAAGGATTGTCAGAGTGTTCTTCAACTGTAGGATAAGCACGCTGAGCAGTGCTGAATGCTAATGTTCAGAAAAACATCTGAAACTGTCTTTTGGCTGAAAGAAGGCTTCGCTTAAAAGATAAGGATTGGGTTTCTAAAGGTTTGGTTTTAAGTACTTAAAGCAACAGATCAAAGGTGTATACAAGTGTGTCTTAAGCATTTTCAGAAAAACCTCACCACTTCCATATTTATTGCCAGCCACTTTTTACCTCTTGTGAATTTGAAGTTGAAGGTTGTGGGTTTTTTCTGTGTGTTTGCAGTGCAGTGGAGTGCATAATAGGGCAATAGAACAAAAATGAATAGTTATAACCAAACCTTTAGCTATGGTAAGAGCAGTCTTGTGTCTGGGCTCTTTGCTTCCAGCAAGAGGTGATCAAACTGGGAAGAGGACAGGAGAGTGGTGAGAAAGATCATAACTAGAAAACATAATTTCCAAGGATACACCGAAAGAAACAGGGCTGTTTAAGGAGGAGACTGAGGAGGGATTCAATGAAAGTCTAAAAAAGTGTAAAAGAACATTTCCACCATATTTGTGATGAATGGGACAAATTGTAACAAGGATGTTTCAGACTGGACATTTGGAAAACTTCCTGTACAGTAAGGATAACAGAACACTGGAGTAGATAGCCTAGGGAAGTTGTAGAGTTGCCATCATAGGACATCTTTAAGCGTAGAGTGGGCAAGCACCTGTCAGAAATGGCATAGGTACAGTCATCTGTGGTTGGAAAACTTGGACCTATCGGTACAGAGATTAAAAGCTTTTGAGCCAGGTTTTCACAGTACAAAATAAAAATAGATTCTACCCACAGAAACAGTTATTCATGTACGGAAGTGACTGGAATATGAAGATATAACTGAGGGAAACTTATGGTTAAGAATAACATTATTGCAGTTTTTATTTAGCTTTGAGTGGTTTTATACTGTGGCTGTCTACAAAGAATGATCTGAATGATGCAGATAATTGCAAATGGAATTTTCTGCAAACTTTTGGCAAATCTTTTTATTCACTGTGAGTGGATTTTGCTGCTGAAAGGTTTTTCCATGTGCAAAGGGAGCTTATGATGAAAGATCTCAGTGAGAACAAGTTTCTGTGGAGGGGCTGCTCTGTTTTTCTGTTTTGGGATAGCTCTGCACAGAAAGTGTCTTCTGACAGTGAATTGACTGTGGATGCAATACGCATTAGAATTTCAGCACATAAATCATTCTGGATCAGGCAGGTAATGTCAGCTCCAGTGGGCAGCGGGATGCTCAACGACGAATTGCATCTTGGCACACTTGCAGTGCTCCTTAATGATTTCTTTTTCAGTCAGTTTGCTCTGTTTGCCTCTACTGTGATCTACAATTCACATCACAGCACTTCTTACTCGTATTCCCGTCACATGTTGTTGTTGTCGTCTCTGCCTTTTTTCTTCTTCCATGTCCCCAATATAGTAGGCTCTGTGTCACTGGTGTACCAGATGCCGTGATGTCCCCCTGCCCCTACATTTCCTCTGAATACTGCTTGATTCCAGCACTTGCAGTCCAAACCTCAATGGGATTGGACCAGGTGGTGGAAAAGTGTGTACTAGGTGAAGAAAACCTCTATACTTATTTCTTATGTTTTGAAGTTATCAGGACTCAGTTGAAAGTTCATTGGTTAGTTGTCACTGTCTCAGGAATGGAAGTACTAACTGGCATAAAAATCAGTGATTATGTATGTTCCTCTTCCTGATGGGTGCACTTACGAATAAATATTTGGTTGTCTAATCATGTAAAACACAAACATTTTACTTCTTGTAGTATGGGCATACAATTGATTAAGGAGCCAATATGACAGAAAAATTCATTTTCAGTGAGGAAAAAGCCTCCAGATTTCTTGGAAGACAGATTTTTTTGAAAAACGATTATAAAGAGCTGCAGATACTTAAAAGTGCTTCTGCAGTTGAAGATGTGGAAAAAACCTGCATGTGCAAATAAGAACAGAAGTGACAGCCTTGTGATTTTCTGCAAGTCTCTGGAGGAGGCTATACCAGTTGTATGATGTAGTATTAAACTGATGTGTTTATCCTAACGAAGGATGTTCTTACTAAACAACCTGCTGAAATTCTCAGTCTATGGAGAAGCCGAACTACAGGCATCAGCTTAGAGTAGGAACCTAATAGAGATGCTCTCAATTTCTTTTAGAGGAGTTTATCTCCCTCCACAGACTGTATAGAAGCTAGAGATACTATTTTTTGGACAGCTAAATCAGATTCACGTAGTTTAGCATTATGTGTGCACCCACTTGTTTTCTATGTCCTTTTCTTCATTGGAGGTGACATGAATGGAAATTTATGTGGAGATCTGGGAAGAGAAAAGAAAGTTACTGATTCCACATTTGGCACTCTAATTATTTGTTGCTGCTGTCAGAACTACCCTTCTAAAAGGAGCCTAACTTTAATTTTTGCTCTTGGGCTTCTTTCTGGGTTAGAGCATGTCTGTGCAGCCTGAGGGATGCCCCAGGGCCCTCCTCTACTTAAAGCCTTTGTCCAAACAGCACTTTTCGCTTTTTGGACTCAGGCAGTATAATGCATTGTGTGTATCTGGTGAATTCACTAATAGACCAACCAACATACGAGGTAGATCCAGTCTAGTCATACACTGTATCTGCTGTTTTAAACCTAAGGCATTCCCAAAAGAAAATGTTATCAATTTTAATGAAAACTCTTAAATAATGTTGTCCACAGATTGTAGTTAGAATAGTTGCCTCTAAACAGTCTCCACTGATTGTTGCTACATTACTTATTGTAAGACTGCTTTCTTTTCCTGCATTCTTTTCAGAATGTAAATTAATTTAGATTATTATAATAATTTGCCTCAGATCCTGCCAATTAAAAAAAAGAAGAAAGATGGAATAGAAATATTGTTTTGCAAGTGACAATTAGATATCTTGCACTGCCTTAGGTTGCATTTTTGGTTTGGTTTGTTTTTTTCCTAATTTCCTTTGAATAGAGTTTCACATTTCTCTTTCTTTTCACTTCTTTTATCTTTCAGGGGTATTGTCAGCAGAAAATTCTAATCTAATTATTTGTGGATCGCGTTCTTGCCATGGAATGCCTTTCTTGCCACAAAGTCCTTTGATAGGCTCCCTGTGGTATTTCTGCTGACATCTTCCTAGTCCTGGAGTTTTCTTATCCACATTCTGGTCATGTTATTGAGGAGAAAGCGTAAACCAACAACTTTCACTAAAAGACCTTCAAGATCCATACATGTTAGCTCTTATGTGGCCTAATCAGGCCATTCCATGTTCATGTTAACTCATAACGCTGCTTGTGCCCCCATGCAATACAAAATGTCATAGGTCCGCTATGGAATGTGGCTTAGAACAGCAGGTCTGAGTAGCCAGGTGGTGGTCACACTGTCGTAGCACTTTCATGACTTATTAGGTATTGCTGTGGTCACGCCTGCCAAACCAGAGCTACGCTGTTGTGAAGCAAAAATTGCATCAGCTAATGAAGCGTTGTTGTGGGAGGCAGTGCCCAAGCAGTATCAAATGGTAAGAGCTTGGTGTTGCAGAACATCAAACAGTGGTGAGTTGGTGTGTTAAGTAGCAGTTTTTGCAGAGCAGAAATAACTTCTGGATCAGGTTCATGCTTGTTTAGTTCACTGTCGTCTTTATAATGAGCAGCTTGCAGCTTCTGAGGAAATGCAAGAAATTCTGTGTGGGCCAAGCATGAGCACACCTTCTGACTGCTGCTACAGCACCGTGTGCTTCATTTGATCTAGGACTCTTAAGTAAGTAGCAATCCGTCCATCATCAGGTTGAGCAGTCAAGTGGTGCACAGCGTCTTCCTGGCTGAGACCAGTGGCTGCGCGCTGTGACTGTTCCCTAACAGACCACGGCAAGGGAACAAAAATCCTGCAGAAATGAAGGAAATATTATGCATGCAAGTCCTCAGCTAGGTTGGAATGGCATTTCTTCAACAGTCTGGATTTAGTACCAATATTTGTCATTTTAGTAACTCAGCTGTAGAGAACATACTACGCTGTGAACAGCACTTAACTGCCTTTCTACTTGTTTCTTATGGTTTAGCCTTCATTACTCAATACTCTAGTTCACAATAGATTTTCAGCAAACAAATTAGCCAAAATTTTGATACAAGTGTTGAAAAAAACCTATAAACATTAGACAGAACAAAGATCTTAATTGTGCAAAAAGCCTGGTTGTTGTTTTGTTGGTTTTTTTTTTTTTTTTGACAACAACAAAGCCCAGCTCTCTTTGTCAAAAGGACTTCTGTAATTTAGCCAACTGCAATAAAACAATTTCTGGAATATACCAGAGTTATGTATTACAGTGTGCCACCTCTGACTAGAGAACTGCAGTCAAATTGGAGAAAAATTTTTGTAAACCTGGAAGGTAGGATCTGGAAAAAAACTTAAGAGATTTTGTTACAGAAATAGAGACTAGCACATAGCCAGCCCATGAAAGCCAAAAATGTGGCATATATCTGAAGGTAAGTGGGAGGTTAGCAACAGGAACCACAGGATATGTGGCTAATATTTGGAATTTGTAATATAAATGGCCAGAACAGTAAAGTTTCTGCTAGTGAAATAAACGTTATGCCAGAAGAAGAGAATATTTTTAGTTGATCTTTTGGCCCACTATTAAATAGTGATTAAAACGTTAACAGTGTCAGTGGAAAATAAGGTCCTTCACTGATGGAGTAGTCAAGGCTCCTCTGAACTTTATCATCTTTCTGCCATACTCTGACATCACAGCAGCTGTGAAAGGACCTGTTGACCTGTCAGTTAAATGAGGATCTAGTAAATTTATCCTTAGGTAGTGCTGCATCATTTCATCCTTGTCAGAGACTGTTATTTTAGTAGCTATGGACATCTGTGGACAAGATAGGACTCCCATACTCTTAGTCAAAGCTGCTCTGTAGGAGTGGGGGTTGTTTTTCTGATAAATGCTTTCCATTAACCACCAGGACTGCTCAGCAGATGAGTATTTACGTCACCATCTTTTGTCTTGCCAGAATTGTGATTTGCCTTCTCTTGCCACTTACCTTGCAGAGGTCTCTGCCTAAGCTTTATTTATGTAGATATGTGCCGAGGCTGTTGGAAGAATGGGACAGGATGCTCCTTTGCCTTCACACACTGGAAGGACAGAAGTCAATTTATATTCTCTGCTCCCTCTTTACCTCTCCAAGAGTACAAAGCATCCCAGTAAGTGGAGAAAGGGATATGGACATGCTCTTCACTCACTCTCACAACATATGTGCTGTAGCCAATGAGAAGGATTGGTTTTGTGGGAGGTAAGATGTACTCCATAAATATGTGCTGTACCTGCTCCCCAGTCCTTGCCTCTGTATACGTCTCCTGAGTCAGTGTAATTCAGAGCCATCTCCTTAGCCTTTCAGAGGTTTTAATGATTTAAACCGAAGCCACTGAGACTGGCAGTGAATACCTGTTGTTTCACAGTGAGGCAGTGCCTCACTGAATACTCAAAATCAGTATTTTTATTAAATAGTAGCTGATTATTATTTGCATTAGTTGCAGCAGGACAGACACTGCTGGTTATTTTAAAAATTGGTTTATTTTTACAGCCAACATTTAGAGAAAGTGCCCATGGTGACAGAACCCCTGCATTTCTAAAAATAAAATAGGGCAGCAGCAAGACACAATTATGCCCACCTTGTTATTGGAGCTAAAGTATACAGCACTGAAAATACCATACTTGGAAAGAAAATTGATTCCTAAAGATCAGCCTATGAATTGCCTCAAATGCATTGGCTTGAGCACAATACACTGTTAATAGTATTTAAGCCAGATTTTAGGTATTTAGATGCTTAACATTCAGTACCTTTAGATACTACTGAAACCACATAGAAACTATTCAAAATTGGACCCTTTTATTACTGCGAAAGTGAACATTGTACTAGACCTTGAAAGCGAGAGTAAGCAATTAAAAAAAAAAAGGCTAAAAGAAGCAAACACAGTTTCACATGGAGGAGAAATCCAGCTCTTAATCCTATTTGTGGGCTTTGCTCCAGTTGGGCTAACCGTGTGGGTAAGGGAAACAGGATTTGGCACTGGGAAGCAATAACACTGAAAAAGTCATAGGGATGGAAGAGATGCAGTCTGCAACAGCTAAACTCTATTCTCTATTTCCAGAAACACTGGGATGCAGAAAGGAGCATTCCTCTTTCCAATGTTATGATGCAGGAACATGGGAAATACTGGCTGCACTGTTGTGAGAGAGACTGAAAAATCAGGGAGTTCAGAGGAGGGAATTAAGAATAATTAACGAGTCCTAATAAAAAGTACTAAATATGTATAGTTTGGCTAAATGGTGACTAATGTGGCCTGAGGGATAGGACAGCCCACAAATATTTGAGGGAGGTAACTCCCCCGAAGAGGGAGAGAAGAATAATTATTTAGCATAAAGGATGAGTTGTAGCTATAAGTAAATGGAGGAAAAAAAACAAAGAAAAACTTAATCTGAATATTGGGCATGATTTCCTGAATGAGAGTTCAGTTATTTCCTCCTGGAATAATCATCCTAAAGAAGTGTGGGAGCCTGACTATTAAATGCTCAGCTGGAAAAATACCACACATGCAACTGGAGTAATCTTAGCCTTAGCGTGAGAGAAGAGAGGAGGTCTGGGGGTCCACCACCCCTAGGTTCTCTGAAGGATTAACATGTTCCTGGACCTGTTTTTCTTCTCTGATGTGTGTTTTTTTTATTCCCCTGAGAAATCAGTTCAAATTTCACAGCATATCAGCAGATATACTTTTATAGATGTAGCTGCCTTGGGCAGGATGAAGCCCTTGTGTCGAGGCAGGCCAGGCTCTGGCTGCCCAGGGCACAGCTCTGCAGAAGAGGACCTGGTGTCCTGGTGGGCAGCGAGTGGGCACAGCCCCCAGTGTGCCCTGGGCTGTGCTGCCGGGAGCGGAGCTGCAGGTGGAGGGAACTGATTATCCCTCTCGGCTCGGCACTTGTTAGACTGTGTGTGGGCACCGCATCCACCCTGGGGCCTCCCGGGGCAAGAGACCTGGAGGGAGCTCAGTGGGGACCACCAAGGCCTTGGTCTGAGCAGGGGGATGGACCACCCTTCCAAACTGAATTATCCTATCCATTATCTTATTGTCCCCTTTGTGCTGGTGATACCGCTGGCAATGCCTTTATTCTGAGCGGACAGCAACGTGCTTGGTGTGCACACTGTATGTGATGTGGTGCTCCTGTGAGCTTATGTAAATGCCATCACTCGAGATTCCTGCAGCCATAGGGAGGTGGTGCGGTGTTTCTCAGCGTCTCCTGGCTGCTAGCAGGGCACGCTTCTCTTGCTCTGACATCCTGTCTCTTGTGCAAACATTTATACCCAGGCCAACTGAGTTTAAAATGCTTTAACATCTGAATTTTACGCAGGTGTAAATAATTAATGACTTTGCAAGGTAGTGAAAAATCAGGCCTCGGGTCCTCAGGCTTGCATGGTATATCATCAACCCTGAGCGGGCTCCACTGTTGTTTGAATACGGAGATGTGCAACAGTGATTCTGAAATCTCAGGAGAGTTTTTGCAAACTGTAGTTAGAGAAATCAAATTTAAAGTCACATTATGGCAACAGCTGGGAGAACATTAATGGCATGGGGGAGGTAAAAAAAAGGACCATAGTGGCACAGAGAGAGGGAACGCAGGGAATCACTCCTCATCACACCTCTGGCTGCACTTTGATTTCATGCCACAGTTTACCGACCCCTCCTTCCCCTTCCTTCACCTTGCTGTGCCAACAGAACTGTGTGTCTGTGCTGTAAACTGCATCACTGGTAGGCTAAAATGGCAACTCTTCAGGGCTGTGCTTGCTCTCCCAACATGACAAGCTGTGACCAGCAGGGCAGTAGAGGTAAATGCAGTTCATCTCGGCTGTTACATGTGAGCCTTGGCTTTTGCACTGAAGTAATTGGACTTGCCCTTTCCATCAACCATTCCAACAGCCCAGGTTTGCATGTATACAAGAGAAATACGCGCTACAGCTATTTATGTTTATGCATACTTTGCTATGTAAATTATATTTAGCTCATTTAATTACAGAGGTAAAAATTACAGTCTGTGCATGTGTATATAGAAAAAAAAGTGTATGTTTTAAAGGCTTAACCTCTTCAGCTCTCTGTGAGGGAATTCTTCAGTTACAGGTCAAATGGAGTCCCAGCAGGTGTTTGCGTCTCTCTGCCTCTCCCAGTTACACACGTGCTGTGAATCTCGCTCTTTCTCAGCCACACTCACATATTGGATAGCATGGAAGAGAGAACTGGATGCAGTTTCTTTCAGAAAGTTTGTCATGTGCTATTCAAAACCTCCTATAAATGAGAAACATATTGCAGAGAACAGAGAAACATAGAGCAGGTACTGTGTGGGGTGGGAAGTTACCCTGAAATTCAGTTGAGATGCCTTCTCAGATGAAGTTTGTTTGGCAGTGGTAGCATGTGCCCAGGGAATCATGACTTCCACTCCTTCTGGCTTTGCAGCATCCCTGTGGATTTGGGGATCTTTATGGCCGCTTGTATTCACCTTCATACTGTTGCACTTCTGTGAGGGAAGCTGCAGCTCTAACTGGGAACATCTGAGCAAAATGTTTTATTATCAGACATGAAGAAAAGTTTCTAGCCATAATGTAGTAATGATAATGGTGGAATGGAAGGCAATGTAAATAATGTGATTATAGTTATTTGGATGGTGAATTGGGGGAGTTTTATTACCTTCTTTGCTTCTTTTATAACTTTCAATATGCCCCTTTTAAAAGTATAATCAAAACAATATGTTTCCTTGGTTTATACATTAGTCGCTATGAAAAGTTCCTAGCACTGAGATATGCAGTTGTTTTTCATGAAGGGGAGGCTTAGTATTACATGTGAAAGACGTGCCTAAATGGGTCTTTCTCTTCTTGAATCAGCATACCAAGAACTAAATGGGTAAAAACCAGTAAAGCATTACAATAACCTTTAGTAATATTCAGTTATTGTAATTTGCTATATTTATTTATGTTTTTATTAGCTGACCTCACTTTCATCCTTTCATCTTTTTTCTCCTATTTTAACAGTCATTTGTGGATTAGGGGACCTTTAGTTTTGTATCTAATCAGGATAAAGAGTGGGACAAATTTCAAGCTCTCCATGAACCAGCTGCTATGAAATCATACAGAAATATGTGGAACGACACTAACTTAGATTTCCTGAAAATTTGCCCCAGATGCGTTGTGCACAGTTATATGTTAGTGCTTAAATTATGGTGGTTTTTTTTCCTTGGGATTTGCAAAGTTTCTCTGTGGTATTGCGTTTCTGGATACGTACTGCTTCTAATCTGTACACCTCAGCAGCCTTGGGAGGAGCAGGCAGTGGCTGGTTGGGGTAGAGCTCCCAAACCTGGGTAGTGTCCACACAATTCTTCCTTTAGTTCTCCTCAGGCTAGTAACTAAAGCTGTATGAAAAATTGTTTTTTGGTTTGGCATCAGAAATGAAAGCATCAAAATTCTGGTTTGAGTTAGACACATCATTCTTTTCAATCTGATACAATTTTATTTCTCTTTCCATGTATGTCAAAGCGTAAAAAAATTATGCATATGTAGTGTTAAGGCACTGAAATGTTTCATTGGTCTTTTCAGAATTCTAGTACATCCCTTTGTCCTAAACACTGTGACCGAAGCTATTAGCAAAACTCCAACGCCTAAGGTAGAACGTAAGTGACTGAGGACTACATCCTGCCCCGTGTTACATGTCTGTTGGTAGAGGGAGCACGTTAGCTCTCTGCACCAGCAGCTCTGGGCAGCACTGGAGCACTCGCAGGCTAAGCTGGGGTAGTGGCTAATGAGCCAGCTGGTATAACACAGCCTTGAGGGACCCTGTCAGGGTTCCAGCTAAATTTGTACGTAGAGAGCTGATGCTTCGCTCATTAGCTTTTAGACAGAAAAGTTCTGCTTTGACAAGGAGGAGCCACATGTCCTCTGCCTCCCTGAAAGTATATATTCCTGTCCTGAAGAATTCAGACCAATGTTAGTGACTAGTGCTTGTAAATACGACACACGGACTGCCTCCCTCATCTCGGAGCTTACCATTCCCAAAGAAAGGCCTGTTTTCCCCTGAGCTTTGGCATAATTTAGATAGTATGTAGGCTTCATCTCCATGGCACTTTCTTCCTCTAATTCAACCTGCAAGGATTTATGTAACCAACATTACTACAGACTAATTAAAACTAACAGTCTTCAAATGGTCACACATACTTCTTTATACTTCCTTTGCTTGTGGCGATGTGACAGACGGTGTTCAAGCATCCAGAATAACTGTGCTTGCTTCCTGTTATATAAGACGACTCCTTAAAATAGACTACTGAGAGATTTTTTTGTGTGTGTTGGTGCCTATTTTTTTGTTTCTTCCCTCCAACCAGCTTGACAATATCACAGCACTGTCCTCATATAAGCCAGTGTGACTGCCCTTCTGCTTCTCCTGTAATCTTTAATCTTGGTGGAAAGGAACATGAAAATAAGCTTTGTTTTTGTCATTCCACTTCTTCCACTGGCATCAGATAGAGAAGGGGATATGGCATAGTCACATGCCCTATATTTATACTCCTTTAATTACCAAATGTGGTGTTCTTGAAGTTTTTGTGATAGTTTATCTGCAGCAATGGCAGCCAGCCTCTCTGTGCCTGTGAGCCATTTTTACTCCCAGCCAGGTGTTCAGAGGCTGATGCAATTCAGTCATGCTTGAAAAAAATCTGCATCTTGCTTGGTAAATAATGATAGTGTAATCATGTCTTGCCCTCCTAACACACATTGTGGTAACCCCAGTTTGGCTGGCAGTCCCACCAGTCAACTTTCCTGAGAATCTCCTGGCAGTCGCACTGGCAAGCTCCATTCACCAGCTGATTGTCTTCTGTTAAAACATTAGGGCTTTCTGTAATCTCCTCCTTCAAGAGAATGAGAATTTTCCACTTCTGCTTCCTTCAGCAGCAATACAGGGCATACATGATGGTGTGGGTTCAGGTCCACAGACAGGAATCTCTTTCATAACTTGGAAAATGCCTGTTCCTGAATTCTTTCCAGCCCCTTAAGGTCTCATTAGTCTCAGAAGGAGCAAAAGGCATGCAGCACACATCATAGGAGGTGCTTAGGTCCTTGCAAAACTGATCTTGCACAGCAAATTTACCATACATACAGAAACAAGTGATCTAAGATTGGCCTCTGAGCTTCAGAGCACGATCTTATCTCATGAGATTCCTTGAAACTCACCCTAACATTATTGATTTACATTTAATGTGATCAGAGCGTGTCTCCATGTAGTCTTAGAGATGTGAAATATAACCATGTGAAAAGGCCCCACAGATACACTGTTTCTTCTGGTCCTAAATGCTGTCTAATTACACATCACATAGTCCATGAGTCTTCTTCCCATATCTTCATTTTCAGAGATAGATATCTAGTACAGAAAAGGGGAGTATATGTACACTTTACCCTGGGGAACAGAATGGCAAATGAAAGTCTTAACTCAATGCAGTGGGCAGGAGCTAATAATAGAGTAAGGACTAACATCACCCCCGAATGGCCATCAGCGTGTTAGTGAGAGCTGAATCCATTTCATCTGCCTGCTGTGTTTCCAATATTATTTGATTAAATGAATTGATGGGGCAATAATGAGACAAAGAAAAAATAGGTAACACAACATATATATAAAATAGTGAAAAGAGCACATAATGAAATGAAAGAAGAAAGAAGTCAGTGATACTGATGACTGAAGGAGGGAGATCTGTGGGCCAGTAGCTTTGTCTGGCGTGGTGTTCTGATGTCCCAGCTCCAGTGTGAAGCAGCGTGATGATGTTTGCTCAAGCTAACAAGGCCCCACATTGACTCCGCATCTTGTGCTCCACAGCGCTTCTGTTCTTTGGTTTGTGCCCCCAGGACTGGTGTGGGTGTTGATCTCTGCAGGGGAATGTGAAAGGGCTGTATTGCGTGTGTGTGTTCGCATGTATGCAATGCAGTCATTTTTGTTGTGGGGCATATTTCTTCTTGCCGAAATATTTGTATCACTACAGCTGCTCTTGTGTAATTGCAATTTTATCACTAGGTGGTACTTTACATTATATTCCCCTATTCCCCTTGCTGTTTGGGAATAAACTGTACCAGCATAAATACCTTCTCAGTAAGAAAGTTGTTTGCTATAATCATACTGCTGAAATTACAGTGGGATAACTTATGTTTAGACAGGGACAAAAAGTATTGATATGGCGTAAATTCAGGCTTGTCTGTCCGTATCAGCTTTACAGTGTAGACACACAGTGTGTACCATAGTGCTTTCCCACCTAAGCTGCATATCGGGGAGAAGAATAAAATTTGTTTATACGTTTAATGAAATATTTCTTGTGGGGTAAAAGGATTGTGGTACCAGCTACTTAAAGCTAAAGCACTTCTCTCCCTGCCCCCCAATATTTGTAGTGTTCTGAGTTGTAATATTCTGTCTTGAATGACTGCTTGAGTGAGGCTACTTCAGTGATGCTCACAGTTTATGGTGATGCTCCAAGTGGACAAACCAGAAAATTTACTAAAAACAGTCTCATTTCTGAGAGCTTGTGAGGCCGTGTGGCTGGTGTGCAAAGCTGTGCACAGAGTCATCCCCTGGCTATGCTGTCAGCCTCACTCTTTACTGTGAGTCTGATGGGTCCTGTTAAAGCCAAAGGACTGGTTTTAAACTCTGCGGCTCTGTGAGAGGGTGCAGGGTGGGTTTTTTTGGTTATGAGAAAGGAAAGTGCTATGACATGCTGGTATCTGCAAGCAGCCTTTTAGAAAGGGCTGATTGCAATCTATGTTTGTTGGGTATTAGGACACAGAAGAATCGGGGAGGGAGGGTGAAGGGAGAGTCTGCCTGAGGCTCCTCAGAGAGTACTGCACAGTTTTGTTTTGAGCCCAGGAGGTCTAAACTGATAAAGCTAGGCAGCTGAAATAAGTCCCAAATGGATCAATACCTTACATATAGAATGAAGTTTTTATTTTGGTCTGAACCTGCAACAGGAGAATGTTTTACTCTGGAGGAGCTGGAGAGTTCTTTATTACAAGGAGGCAGCCCCAGACGTGCCAGATCAGTCGGGTAACTTCATTTTAACTACACTACACACTCAATAAGGTTTCCATCCTCTCTTGTTTAATAAAAGCAGATAAAAGATATCTCTTGTAGATAAAAGCATCCCAAATGACAGCAGAGTCTTGTGACATTGGAAACTACATTCCAAGGTTTTTTCTGGCTGGCCATTGTGTTAAGGGGTTTATGGTTCTTTAAAATGACCAATATACTGAATGTGTGGAGGTGAATAAATTTTCAGAGTGGAAAACAAGGGCTTCTCTTGCTGCAAAGACAAGGTGAGGGAGCATTTGGACTGCTTCTGCCTTGCTGCAGGTAGCTGTGGTAGGGCAAAAGGATCAAATTTTTATGTCTCTGTTATGATCTGGAGCTCAAGGTATACTCAAATTTTTCTGTATGTAGGATGTGCTTTTCCATATAAACAACAATCCAGATTGCAGGGCATCAAAATGCACAATTGATCGTCTCAAAAAATGTGAAAAGCTACACTGCTATAATCCTAATATCAGTTGATGGGTTTTTGAGGTCCTTTCCTAGGGCCAAACTGATTCCTTGGAGTATGCTACGCAGTACATACTCTGGGCCTTCTTCCGTAAAGCCCTTATTCTGAAAAAAATGTACCAAAAAGGTGAAGCAGCACTCCTGAGAGGAATGACAATGAAAGAAGTTTGACTATAGAAGGTTCTATCCATGGCAAGATGAGGCAACCTGAGGTTTAAAGATAGACAATTCTGGAAGAAGATTGCATCCATCTGCCTCTTGTAAGTAGGAAGAAAGAGAATGCTTCAATTTTACAGGTCGACAGTAACATAAATTGTGCCAAATTGGATTGATTTTTTTTGAGGTAGCTGTATAAAACCATTGAAGATATTTGAATCATAACCTCTTTGGTGGTAGGTTTCTCAAGAATATGTTGCAATATCATCTGCCCTATAATGGGATGCATAAGTCCTTGATCAGTAAACAGCTTCTTCATTCAACTCCATAAAAAAGTTGGGTGCAACAAGACTATAAGCCTCTGTGTGGTATGGAAGCACAGTAAATGATAAGGTGACTTTCTTTTGAATACCACCCACTGTCCATATGAACTGCTGCGATGCATTTTCTGACCTCCTGCCAGATTTCTTTAATCTGAGGTAGTCCATCCTGTTCCTTATGTAACCAAGGTTTTGCTTGGAATGTGTTGCTGTAGTACACAAAGACATCTGTGAAATTTGGAATTTTCTCATTCTGTTACACAGCATTTGACAGCAGCGTCAAGTTAAGCTACAGTGTTTGATCAAGGGCCTTTAATGGGGTGCCTAGCCAATGTCCAGCTGGGTGCGCACTAACAGAGAAGTCACAGCGCATGACTGATTTTCAGAAATTTAGCTTAAGTGTTTTTATCTTTGACATTACAGAGGTACTGTTTTCTGCACGTTTATAGGTAGTTTCTCTCTCTTCACTGCTTTTCCTGCCTGTGCATTTTCATTTTCAATTTCGGGGGCTGACTATAACAAAATGCATCATTGTACCCCCTTCATTGCAGAGGGCTTGATTCACCACCATTAAATTCCATGCTTCTGTTTATGTATTCCTTTCAAAGCAGTAGAGATTTACCATTCAAAATCAGAGAATCACAGTGCTGAGCTTTGCCCAGGTGCCACTTACAATTTTTGTCTTATTCTTAGGGTGCTATGTGACAGGGGCCAAATTGCAACTGTCTGTTACAGGGAAGAGAGATATTAGTATGCGACTACAGGCTGCATCCTACTTCCAGAGTGCATAAGCTCTTTCTATATAGCAAATAAGAAAGCAAATGTAGAATGATTTAGGTGTACTTCGGCAAACTGAATTTCTGAGGTAGATGTGTAGAGAAAGAATTACTGGAAATGTTTTCCAAGTCCAACAGAAAATGCTGTCCATAAAATTCCTAGCTTAACATTCTCGTTTCCTGACTATGGGACATTTATTGTGAAGGAGGTAGATGAACCAATTTTCCAGACATTCTCATCAAAGAAGAACTTTGTAGAGAAGTGATTCTGCTCTGATGAAGGCAATGCAGTGGCCTAATCTCTTGTGTCAGGGAGCTGCATTACGAAGAGGTCTCTTGAAAGAGTGATTTAGATCCTGTTTTTTCAGATATTTGCTAAGTTGTTGGTAGAGGTAATTTTTTGTCTACTGTTTACTTTGATGATGAGGACCAGAAATTTTAGAAGAATATGCTCTGTAGCAGAATGGTGTAACATAGGGAATACAACTTTTGATAGGATTGCACCAAGTGGTAAGTGCTGTGGGTCAGGAACCTATGGGTCATTGGAGAGGGAGGAACCAAAAGACCCCAGAGCTGAGAGAGTTCACCTGACTTTAGGTAGGCCAGCTGTCCAGGAAGAACATTTTCAGGTGCAGACATCTCTGTGAAAGCTTCAGGTATTTATTGAGCATGGTTTGTCTTATGAAAGACAAGGAACAGAAAGTTTATCATGCTCCTAACCCTTGACTGGAGCATGGAGAAAGACAATAGGATGGCAAAAGGAGAGCTCAGAGTTACAACTGAATGTCCCCACTTGGGAAATGAGCTTTCATTCTGGCTACACCAGGTTAAACATTCATGCCTTGCTGTCATTAGAGCAAACAGCAATATTCTGGCCAGTATTCTGGATAATATTCAGATATTATCAACAAATCACAAAAGAGGTTGAGGTCCAAGTGAAATCAAACAGCAACGTCTTTATATGTGACAAGATGCATGTAGAGAAACACTTTTGGCATGAAGTTTTAAGCCATTGTAAATAATTTATTTTTTCATTTTTAGAGGTATTTCCAATAATGCACTTTCACTAAGAAACAAAATTATGTGTCAAATACTTGTTCAGTTTAGCAGTGTGCCTGACTGTCTGAGAAGTGCCCTCAGAACTGAAAATTAATTGGCTTTCACTGAAATTTGTACAGGTGATAAGCAAAAAGCTGCAGATTAAAGGCTTTACATTTCATAAATTCTGGTTTTTTTAGTGCCTGTGACACACATCTGTACAGTTCACTTCTTTCTGGCAATGTCTCACTACTTTGTGTGGTGTATTTAATATCATGTTGCTTTTTATTTCATTTTACTGGAAACAGAAAAATAAGAACAAAAGGTTTATTTAAAAAATAACAGTAATTGCCAACAGTAATAGTGTTTCCCAGTTTCATAATTTTTTGTAATAATTCATTCCACAGCATGATTAAAGTAGGATAAATATTAAGGTCAGCTCCCAAAGGAGGTGGGATCTGAGCTGGCAGAATGCTGAGCATTCCTGCAAAAGGCTAGGCACATAGGACTTCCCCTGCAAATGGTAGGATATGAGGACATTTAGTGTTGTGTAGAATTGCTTCCTGAATCTTCAGTAGATAGAGATAGAAAGTCTTATAACAAAACATTGAAGGTAACTTCGGTGAAAATTTTGTCATTTTTTTCCCCAGCAAGAAATGTGGATTTCATTCAAATTAAATTTCTCCATCAGCTTCTGCTGATTTAGTTTATGTCCTCCCAGAAAGTAAACAAGAGTCAAGAAATTTTTTAGTGTGTTTTAGTTACACCCTTCACAACTAACTTTTTCCATTTGTAATTTTAGTTTTACATTTGCTTCAATTATATTTAGATTAATATTCTAAAAATGAAAACTTTCATTTTGGATTAAATAAATTGCTGAGACTGATGCTAAGTGATTTTGTTGAAACTTTTCAATGAAAAGCTAATGTGAAAGAAAAAATAAAGCAGAATATTTTTATTGTTCTCAGAATTGCAGTAGCATTTCTTTCATAGTATCATTGGATCACAGAGGCTGGAAAGGGACCTCAGGATGTTTGTAGTCCAACCCCCTGCTTAAAGCAGGCTCAGCTCTGGGCTCAGACAGGTTCCCAGGACTTCATCCATTTGGGACTTAAACCTACCCAAGGACAGAGACTGCACAACCTTGCTTGTCTGTCCTCAGCGTGAAAAAACTTTTCCTTATGTCCCATCCAAACCTCCCTTGTTTCAACATATGCCCATTAGCTCTTGTTCTCCTTACATGCCCTGGTTTGAAGACCCTGACTCTGTCATCTTGGTACCCTTCTCGTAAGTACTGGGTGGATGCTGTTAGGCACCTCCAAACCCACCATAAATATCTGCTGAGGAGATCTAGGTTAATTTACTGTTCATGAAGTTCTTTGTGCATCAGCGTATCTCTGTGAAGGCGGGATCATAAAACTTTTTCTTTTGTTTTGTCTGTTTTGCTTATAAGCTGTTGGAGCTGGACTGATTTTAGCACGTGTACAGTCTGTTAAGAGGAGGACCTCAGTCTTGGACCTTAACATATTATACATAGTAATGGTGATAGTCTCCAGTAGTTGAAAACAACTCGTCATAATGAATTATCACTATTTCATGGTGATGACTTAAATAAGTACAAGGCAAGACTTACAGGAACTCTCAGAGGAAATATTTTTGACTATGACAGGAGATTTCTTGTCAGACCTGGGCTTAAGTGCATTGAATTTCAGTGCATCTGTGTTGTCAGAATAGTTTACCATTTGTATGCTGGTGTTATTTTAAATGTGCTGGCCTCCAAAATATTGATGAGGCACAAAACCCTCTAAAGCTTACCTGCCTTTTGGCCTTTTTATGTATCTGTTTAATTGTTCTGCCAACTGGAAAGTTAAACAATGACAAAATGGACTGTGAATCTGTGTGCTGGCTGCTTTTCCTCCTGCTGTTATGAGAGGTTTTTGCTGAATGGGACAGAGATGAAGCTGAATAGCTTTCCACACAGTGTGTGGTCAGGCTTTAGCATCCAAGGTAATAGAATAACTATAATCGTATAAGCTCCATAAAACTTACAGTTAGAGAAATTGCTTTGTATGATTTTAAGGGCTGTTACTAAATGGCCAGCACTTTGTGGGCCTCTCATTGCAAAGCTTTTGTTAGTCACGCTTTACGTTGTCATAGGTGTCATTACTTCTTGGTCCTGAGGAGAGTCAGCTAGGGGCTGGATAACCAGGAGCCCTGTCCCATGGTTTGAAGTTTGCTAGGTTGTCTCACACATGGCGAAAATCTGTTTGCCGGACATCCCTGGTGGTACTTTCAGGAGAAGACAGTGTAACTATGCCCATAATATTTTCCAGCTAACACTTGAAAACTGACAGATCTGCGTGTGTTTCTTGTTTTACACTATAACAGTACAAATATAAAACACTGCATGTCTCCTTTCTTATTACTTAGTGGCAGTGTTCATGTCTTACAATGTAAATCTTTAGTATATACAAGCAGTACTTAATACCCAAAGCTTGAGCTGGGCAGAGCTTGCTTCTGACCTTGAAAGATACTTGTGCTCTTGCCCTCAGATCTGTGGGATTGAAATTAAGGCTACTCTGGTCTGTGGTTTTCAGTCTCCTGCCTATGCAGTTCTCCCATGGGAGACGCATTGCCAAGTAACCGTGGCAGTAATTGGTAAGTGCTTACATTTGAATTCATTTGAATTATAGTAAATGTAGCTGGTTTTCTTCCCATATTAAACTAGTGCTAAACATCTGATTTTGTTTTATCCAAGCATAATGGTTCAGCTTGCTTCATGCACTAAGCATGCAGAGACACATATTCAATTCATCCTCACAGCTTTCCAAGAATGGGATAATGCTGTGAGCACTGTCATCTGTCTGACTACCATTTTGTATAAAAACATTTTGCAGAGAGAAAAATAAGCTAGATTAATAATAAAAACAACCTCTACTTACTCTTTAAAAAAATTGACTAGTGATTTGTCTTCTGTGTTTGAGTGCTGAACATTTTTTTTTAGAGTTGGGTCCTTCTGCTGATCACCAAAATCACTCTTTTCTCTAAAAGTGCAGGTTGATTATGTGTGCCTGCAGTCAACAACACAGCAGAAAATGTGAATCTGGTCATTTTTATTGTGAGTGTGGTGACCTGGATCAGTAATGCCTGAAATTTAGGAATAGTACTAAAAGGAGAAGAGAATGAGGAGAAAAAGATTTGGAAAGAAGGCAGAAATGATATTTCTGTAGCTAAATGTATAAAGCTATTTGGTCAATTTGTAGTTTTCTTGATGGGTATTATTGAAGGATAAGGCTATGATTTCTTGTAGGAATTCCAAATGTGATAGTTCATTTGATTTGTTACTTTTTGGGCCAACATTTCCTCTATGTGTGAGAGCTAATTAATGATCCCGTTCACAAAGACAGAAGGACATGTGTCACTGAATTAGTGTTTTTCAGAAACTTTAAAGTTAGATAAGAAGATCTTTGCTGGAGCACAGTGATACCTTGTGAAGAGAATCTTGTGGATCAAACAGTAATGACATGAGAAGTAGTTTGTTTTGTATCTTGTCGTATCCTTGTCTAAAACTGGGAATTTCACTCAAATAATAGCTATGTACAATATGAGCCCTCTGTCCTGAAATATGTACTTGTGTAGGGCTTTGAGCTTCTTATTAAGCTATTGGTCTTCAAGCGTATTCATCTTGTTCATTTTGGTGCAACCTAGGAGTAGCTGTTTTGCCAGTGATTTACACAGCTTTGAACCTGATATAAGAGCAGGTCTGAGCTGTTAATTTCACTAAAATTGCCTGTGTGTCACAAACCTCAGGTTTTATAAGGCCTGTCTTGAATAAAGTTCGAAGCCCTATTTTGACTTGGTTAAAATTAAATAAGTTAAAAATAATGAGTTTCTGGACAGTTACAATACAGTTCCAGGAGAGAGCAGAGTCACTAAGGCACAGTGGCCAAAATATCTGAATTAACCACCCAAGAAGTGAAAGATTGCAGCCCGGGACAGCTTTATTGTTGCTATGAAATTGAATGCATGCATAAAAATAAAGAGAACAATAAGGGGCAAGTGTTTACTGGGCATTAGAGAGATGTTTATTATACCTTCTCCAGCATAAGCAGAAAGCTCAAATTATCTCCAGATTTTAAAGGCATTGTAAAATAATTAAACACAAATACTAAGAATCTTACTGGAACTACAAATCCAGTAAATGTTCCTCTGAGTCAAACAGCAACATTTTTTACATCATTTTTTACATGTCTTACTAGGCTGCAACACCACAGCCCTGGGTTGGCCACACAGAGAATTAAAGTGGATTAAAGTTGCCCTGATTCTCATTCGTAGTTTGTAAGCCGTGTTGGAAGACAGGGAATGTGATCTGGGAATGGCACACCAACTGCAAGATTTGTCACTCTGTCTTTTTGCTTTCAGTCTGGATGAGAAAAACTGTTCCATGTAGAGGTATGAGAAAAAGCCCTTGGAGGTTGTTCTCGCTCTGCCATGGAGTGTGCTTCTCAGATGCTACCCCTGGTTTGCTGCGGATGGTGAACAGACAACTTGGCTCCTTGCAGCAGACCGTGGCCATTTGCTTGTTGTTTAAAGGTCCTATAAAGCATGTCTGTTCTCTTTGCTTTAGAAGATGTAAAGAAAGACGTGGCACAAAGGAAGCTGTGGCTCTTGGCCAGATCATCGCCCTGCAAATAGAAAGATGAGATTTTGCATGAAACCACATTTACTACCACATGCCTCAGATTTTAAGGTCGAGGAAGTCTTGCTATAGTAATTCAGCCATATTAGCCATGTCAAATAAGTATGATTTAGACCACCTTTTGTTGCAAGCCAGTTCAGAAGGTGAAAGCGGTAGCAGCCAAACCAAAATAAATGTGAGGAAAGAAGCAAGGGAGGTAAAGGAAGTATGCAAACAGGGCAGTGGCAGGTATGGGGCCTCCCCTTTTGGTGGTAGTACTTATGCCAGCTTGGCTGTAATGTCACCTTAGTGAGCCTGCATTACCTATACAAGTGTTTGGGAGAAACAGAATTGCTTTTGGTGATGATTCACAGAAGCTAGGATAGATCCCTGTAATTAGAAAATGTAAACATCTCATTTAGTACCCTGTGCCCAGTTTGTATAGGCAGCATGTAACTGATATAATTCAGAAATTAAAGATACTGGAGGAGAAGGCACTTTTGAGTGATGCTGTGTAACTGAAAATCAAAACCGGCTTTTCTCACAGCAAGAAGCCTGCATGGTTGTAATTTTGCTGTATCCCATTGGTTTTTACCTTACAGCCACATGAGTAACTATACAATATGATGACTCACTTTCTATAAACACGTTTACCCAAAACAGAAAATACACTGCAAAACCATATTTACAAACATTTCAGTTGGAAATAATAAAACTAATGGCAAGTTTCCAGTATATTTCTGTTTGACATTCCTTCAGTTAACTAGCATACTATACAGATTACATCTTACTTAGTAGGTGACAGTGAAGAATTTCTGCTCTTTCTACAAGAAGAATGATGGCCAGGGTTTAGGAAAAAAAAATAATTAAAAAAAATTGGTAGGTCTTTGTGTGAGGGTGGGACTGGGGAATGATGCCTTTCACTTTTGGGTGCCCGACCTGAGACCATAGGATATGAGCGTTTCACACTGGGTAACCTACACTGGTGGTCAAAAATGTATTTTATAACTGTATTTTATCACTGGTGATACATCTGCACAAATACGTTCAGGAGTTAGTTCAGGAGACTGATTTCCAAATTAAAGTTCTATCTATTTTCCAACCCAGCACTAAGATACAGCAGGCAAAGAAGTTTTGGGTAAGTAAAGGTAGTGTTTTAATTACTAGAGAAGACCATTAATCTCCTTTGGGCCTGTCAAACCAGGGCACCCTCCGGTAAGCCGTGCTTTGCACATTTAAAGTTCACACCTCACTCCGTGAGTGGTGAGCCCAGCTGAGAGTATTTGCCTTATAAAATGAAATTTATGCCTCCAAATAGAGAAGAAAAGATAGATATTTGGTTTTAATGAAAATTGCAAATGTTTACATCAAAGTTAGCTAGTACATGACTGTTCAGCCTCCACAGCTTGAGAGCCATTTTCTCTGTGGAAAATATGACATGAAAGTCAGCATATTTTCAGTTTGTATTTTGACACAGAAATTGATATGCCAGCTCACTGGCCCCTATGATCTGTAATTCTGTGTCCAAGGGTGATAAATACTGGATGCATCATAGTGTGGTATGAAACGCCAGTAATGAATAATTATACAGAGTTATGCACCTAAGGAAATTTCTTCAGATATCAGTGGTGAAGGGGCATGTCAGGTACTGACGCGTGAAAGTCAGTGTTACTTATCAATGATGATCTTTGCTGACACAAGTGTGAATAATATTTTAATTATTCACTTAAATGCCTTATCTCCTTCTGAATCTAATGAACCTGCTGGCCTTACTGACTTCTACTTTGACAGTGAGTCCTAAAGTTTTAATTTTGGCCTTGAATGATATGTTGGGTAAAAAATAATTGCTTTTATCAAGCTAAATAGGTCTCCCTTAAATTTTATTACCAATGTCTGTGTTCTTACTTAAAAGAGAGGAAGCAAATATGCCATGAATTGGCACAACTAGGCTCACTAAAGTTCATGATCTTATATGAATTTAAACCAAATGAGGTCCCAATCCACTCTGTTCGAGCTGGAGGCACATGAACATTCTGTATTGCAGGAAGGCTTTATTTATTGTTCTTTTCTTTAAGTACTGTATCACACCGTTTGTGGCTTGTTGTGTTGGTTTATTTTCTCCTCTGACCATTGCTTAGCAACAAGTGGATGTATGGATTTGTCCTCAGTTGCTGAAGTTGCTTTTTGTGAACAGCCAAAGTTAATTTAGAAACCATGAATTTTGAAACCGTTCTTTCCGTAGTGTTTCCTTCTGTATGTTGTACTGTAACCACTACCTAGGGGCTTCTCTAAGCAAGGTATTTACAGAGCTGTCCATAATGCCTTTTATTTTTGTCTGAAGTTTCATCAACTTCATTCTCATATTGCTTATAAGTAGTATGAATAACTTGCTTAGTAGAGATTTTTGCATCGCGCCTAGCAGTGCCTTTGTTCTATGTTAAAAATGGATGATTTAATCCATTTCTGTTCATTCCTCTCTCTAGACAAGTGTCCAAAGACCATACCTCACGTCTCAGAATTACTTCTAAGCTGGTTTACTTCCATTTCTTCAGTGAATCTCACAGAGGATCTTAAGCTTTCAGAAAGTTCATATCAGTCATGAATTGGCTTCCAGTGTAGGGAGTTAGCTCTACAATAAAAGTGTTTGAAAATCCCGGCCTGCCCCTGGAGTTTTAAGGGGAAAAAAAATGCATCACCGTTTCTGCATAGGTGGGAGGTGAAAAGTGTTCTGATTGCCCAAAGATATCCACCTTATTAAAATTGTATATTAAAAAACAAAAAGCAGAGAATGTCCTTTCAGAAATTACCTTGGTCTTTGCTATGGACCAGGTGGACGTTCAAAGCAGTTCCCCTTTCCTGCCAGCAATTCATCAGTTTTATTTGGATTGAACTTTAATCAGCTTTCTAACACCCCTCCTGCAATCTCAAGTCTTGATCTTGTGATTATTTCCTCTGCCACAAATCTTGTAAGCTTTCAAAAAGTCTCCAGCTGCTTGTTTACAAAGGGACTCTCAGGAAAAAATAATCCAAAGTAACTGAAGGTGTGGATCCAAAGTATATTAGCTAAACTGGATTAAATCTGCATTATTTTGGAAGAGAATTCACTAAAATGACACTAAAGTCAGTTCTGTTGTGAATGAGTGTGTCTGCACAGTGCTCTAATGCAGTTTAAATGATGCACTTCAAAAACCTAATTTGGATCAAGCTCCTTGTGTGTCTCTGTGGACACAATCCCTACCGCAGCCATGCTGCATACAGTGGGGAAGTGCTTTGCATTGCACTGGAGCCCGCTACACACCCCTGCACGGTTCATAGCCGATAGCACTTGGCTCAAGTAGGATGCAATGTAACTTGGAGTATGATCAGCTTATTGTCAGCAGCATAAAGCCATGCTCCCATCATCACCATTACCCTTACTGCAGAGTATGTGTAGTCTCAAGTGGAAATCAGAGCCCTATTATACTAGATATTAAAAGAAAATAAATTAGCTGGCTCCTGTACAAAGAGCGGAGTCTAAACAGCTGCTGGCTGGGCTGGGCTGGGCTGGGCAGGCTGTGAACCACAGCAGCGTCAGGTCTCCCATGGTCCAGCCTGGTGCTTTGCCTGAGAAGTCTGACTGTCCAGAGACTCTGCATGACAGAGCCAGGCCTCTCACTTGAGAAGTAAAATGTGAGAATTTCTGACCTCCTGGGCTAGATCACAGGGCCAAATCAGCATCAACTGGCACGACCAACTGTATTCAGAGCAATGCTAGCCACACAAGCCAAACAATTTTGCTCACAAGAAAGCCACACTGCCACACTGTAGATGTTTGTGACATATTACAGCCTACATCTGGTTAAAATATCCTTCTCTTCCTAGTTAAATGCTCTGGGAATTACCTGAGGCTTACTGCCTTTTTGATCCCCATCAAAATTCAGTCAAGTCTGATAGGGCTTGTAAATGATTTTCTAGCCTGCCATGCATTGATTTTTCTCTCCTTGGGGAAAACCAGAAAACCCTATGAACTTTTGAGAAATAGTTCATTGCTTTTTCATACGTTTTGCCAGTTGCAGGCCAAAAATATAAAGGAAGATGCGGGTTCTTCCATTTGAATGTAATCTCAAAGGTTGTAACTGTCAAACTAGAATATAGTTCCAAGGTTTTGAAAAGGCCAGGTACCTCCAACAATGCTTTTTCGTTAAGAAAATCCCAGCCGTGGGCTTGATTGGGTCAAGAAGTGGTTTGTATTACACTATCAGCTTTGTAAAAGGAGCAGCAAATGCTGGAGAAGCATTTAGTGGCAAGAGGGATAACAGCTCTGTCAATCAACTTAGAAAATGGCTTTTAGGAAATGTATTTTCACCCAAGGTGAGTTAGTGACACCAGATATGTAACCAGAAAGTGTGGAGCTACTGTCTTTATTTAAGACTGGAACACTGAGCTTGACCGCAGAAGTAAATTTTTCAGTGGATTAGGCCAATATTTGTATTTTCAATTGCTGCACATAGAGCAAGATTTTGCTTAAAATAAACTTATAATGAAGCTAAGACATACAGAAGATCTTGATTAAGCATGGATAACTTGATAAAAATATTAGTGATGGACAGTGTGGAAGCTCAAATCACTGAATTCTCTCAAATGATTGAAATGGTGCTGGGAAAAGGAAAAAAATGGTCCTTTTTGCTTTTGATTATGTTTTCTATGAAAAAGAAAGCTAACTCTTAAAAGAGAGGGCCAGGTTATAAACTGCAGTCTTTAGGACAGAGGGAAGGACAAGGCGATGGTATGGAAACTTCTGAGTTGTAATTCTGTGTCAGGTCAAGTAAAATCTCCTAGTGTTTTTCTTTTATTAAAAACTAATCTATCTGGAACTGCTTTGCACTTGCTGTAGGCTAAAAGAATACATACTGGCAGTGCACAGAGTGTGCACATGACCAGCTGACATACGGCAACTTCATGCCTGCAGGTAATTTGTTTATGTGGCTGAGACGTCTGATACAAACACAAGGTACTTCCATACTGAAATCAGTGTGTGTGTGTATATATACACGTGTTCAAACTTTTTTCCCTTACTCCCTGGGATAAAATAATGTAATTACTTTTGTGAGTTCAGTGTTGGCTGATATATACTGATACCAGTTTAATGGATCTAAAGCTCCTTAAAACTTAGGAGGATTTAGAATTATTGGTCTTGACTGTCACACATCAGCAAAGTAAGGAAAGCTACTGTCAGCACAGATTACTTTTATACCTATCTTAAGTCATAATTTGCCTGCCAAAGCAAACAACATAAAGGTAGCCTCATGAATTGTTATATCCATCTTTCCTCTGAGATGGTGCTCCAGTTGACCTACTCTGTTTAAAGTGCTCATTTTACAAAAGGGAAACCGTGGGACAGCATGATTAATATTAACATTATTTCTGGGCAGTGCAGAATGCATAAGTGTTGGAACAACACAGCTGCAACAAAGGATGAATGTTGAATTGTCTCTCAAAATAAAACATTTTGCAAAACAAAAGTACTGGATGTTTCTGTTCCAGAAAAGCTTAGCTTTTCAATCAAAGTCTATACAAACTTCAGCAGTCTTATCTAAGAATACTGTAGTATTAAAAACAGTCTTCATTGTTTTCCCTGCTTAGTGGTTAATGCAGCTGTAGTTGGTATAATTGTCTCCACCTCACTGAAAACAGCAATATTTTCATTGGTCACCTTTTGTTTCGTTTTTAGACTGGCTTATGTTTTAAAAGGTGATAAAAATTTGAAACAGCTAGTGCAAGGCTTCTTACACATCAGCAAATTCACCTGAGCATTTAATATTAATTAACAGTGCCTGCTTACATCCAAACATTGCACAAGTATTCATTTTCTAATCAGAGGCTCATGAACGAGACACAATTCTGTGTGAACCATTTGGTGACTGAACTTAATTTTAGAACAGAAATTGCCATATAGCTCATGGATTTAATTGGAGGTTTTGGAGTTTTCTTGCAGGCTGAATTGTTTCAACAGATGAGATAGTGACAGAGGCCTGATTGTGATCCTACCTATTGCAGACTGTATACATTTGGAGCAACTTTGTGAAGTCAGTGGCATTAAGCTAGTAATAATAAGTGAAGAACAAGAATTATAAAACTGTTGGGATCATGACGTCAAAACCAAGATCCCACAGAAATAGTAACCTGATAAAAACCTTTCTTTATTCTTGACTGCTTGTGTTGATGAGTTTGGGATTGTTTTAGCTTACTCTTCTCATTTTTCCCACAGAGCTGCTCAGAAATTGAACCTGTCTTCCAAAAAGAAGAAACACAGGCCTTCTGCATCATCTGTTCCTGAATCTCCTCTCTTCTCCACCAGCTTCAGCAGTATCCTTCAGACTTCTCCACCCCCTGCACCACCATGTTTGTTGAGGGCAGTCAGCAAAGTGAAAGACACCCCTGGGCTTGGCAAGGTAGGCCTTGCAAGCATCACTAAAACACTTGTTTTCTTTGGGAGAAGATTTTATCCTTGCATAAAACATTAAGGGAATTGGAAGACCATGTCATTTCTCAGTTGGCTTTACTGCATTTGGTCCCTGAGCAGTGTACAAAGGCCTAGCAATGTAAGTTACTAAATGCAAGTGAACTTCTAATAAAGTTGAAGTTGACTTGACAGAGCCAGACCTAACTGTGCAGCAGTAATACGTTTCAAGGCCCAGCTAGACTAGACACACCTGCATTGGGACCACAGTGCTACCAGGCAGTGATACTGTCCATTCTGCTAGGGTTTCTGGAGCAGTTGGTCTCTGTGGCTGTGTTTAAAATTCGTAGCAGTTGCTTGCTGTGGTATATTTTGGGTTTCTGATCCCGTTGTTGTCCAGAGTGGTGCCTTGGCTGGACACGCTGTAATTTGTTTCTGGATCATGTCTCCTGGCTTGCTTTCAGTACAGTTGGGACAAGGCTGGGCCAGGTATTTGAACAAAACCTGTGGTGATAATGATGAATTGTTCCTTTTTCCTTCTGTCATGTTATTTCCTCCCATTTTCCATAATAGTACCCTCTTAAAATGTTGTTTAGATGCATACTTATAATGGTTGAGGTGATAGAGGAGGTGGCTGTATAGTTGGCTGTTGCTTTGTTGTTTGTCTCAATAGCCCTTCCTTTTTCCCTGTCACAAATGGAGAGTCTGGTGTATTACATCTGGGAATGCTTGTGTGCAGTTGCTGAGGACAGCAGTTTGCTTTAATCAAGGTAGTTTCTTATGCAAGCATCTGTGTGCGTAGCTTTTCCATATTCATTAAATGCTAAGCAGTGACAATGAATTTGGTGAAAATCTTTGTATTTAGAAGAGAAATTGTAATATATGATCTAGGAGTGCTGAGCATAGAATGGGATTCAGAATTTTCATTGCTGATTCTGGATACTCACTTTCCTATATTGTGCAGTTCCAGGGTTGAAGGTTTTTTTTTCCATGGTTTTCTTTTTTTTTTTTTTTATTTTTTATTTTTCCAAAGAACAATGGTATTACTTTCATGGGTAGTTTAATGCCTATTTGAAAAGGGATTCCCTCCAAATAGGGATCCCTTCCTTTCCTCTAGCCTGGTAGGTGGGAAGACATGTACAAATCTTATCACCGTCTTATAAAAGTTAGGGGTGATGCATACTCTGAATTTAGTGGGGGGAGGAGTGAGCTTGACCCTGTTTATTGTTGTAATAAGCCGCTATGGAAAATATTTACAATAGAAGCTATCCTATCAGGATTCTTACTTGACTGTGCTGGGGGCAGGCTACATCTGAATAAAAATAAAAATTCCATTGAGTAGTAATAAAGGGTGTGTTCATGAAAACAAGGGACTCATTTCCCTTGTTGAACTGTGTGAGCACTTTTCCTGACTATCAGTTTTCACCCTTCCCAAGAAAAGGGTCTACACACACAGAGGCAGAAACATAGCTTTGTTGAAACATTGCACGCTTAATCTGAACCTTTTTTGCTACTCTAATCATTGGTTTCTTGGGAAACAGTTTTGCAATATTCCCAAACAGATCTATGATTTGCTTTTTCATCAATACCATGTACTAGAACAGGCTTCAGACTTTGAAGCTGTGTAAGTAAAACTGAAATATTGCAGTCCAGTCAATGAAGGGGGATATTTCTTTTCAGTTTAGACTTACCATTCCATAGCTATCAGAGTATATAGAAATAGCTAAGAGGTTTTAAAAAATGTTGTAACACACACTTCTCCAAAGTAGTAAACTAAATTAGGTTAATTCATATAGTCAAAATAGAGAAAATTCTATTTTTTTTCTGTATTTCCATTAGCAAAGATACGTCTAACCTGCAGCTTCTGGAATTCAGTTTCATTTTTCACATCTTAGCTTTTTTCGAGGGGTCACCTTATAATTATGACCTGAAGCTTGTGCACTTTCATCAAAGTTTCCTGTCAGTTTACCTCTGTAGTAAATTTTCATTTTAATATGTCAGAAATAGGTGTGAGGCATAGTAAGTAAATAACTCCAGGATAACAATGTAATTTATCTGTCAGACTGGGAAAGCTTCACATGAGGTAATGGAAGCTTGTTTGCTTTTAATTTTTATTGCTGTTACTTATACATGTACTGTTCAGTTTGTTTGGCATATGTTTTGATAGCAGCATGCTAAAAACTATGTTACTTTTCTCAGCATTTTCTGTCATACAGTGTTTCCTGTGAGGGTATAAATTTATGAAACGTGACCCGTATGGAGGAATTGGGTTCAGGGAAGCTAAAGGTTATTTTCAGCGTCTTAGGGTTTTTTTCTGGTTTGTGTTTGCATTTTACCAGCAATCCCAGTGTGATAAAACTCTGTTTCACTTTGGCTTTGAGTGGGCTGGGCAATTTCTAACCTGACAGTTTGTTACTGGAAAATCTGCTTCCCCAGAACTAGAAGGCTGGCCTTTGCCAAGGATTCTGGATTTTGAGACTGCCAGGGACAGCTGTGCACAGACTGTCCTGGGATGGGCTTCCTGCCAGGCAAGCTCTTTGCTATAGGGCTGGGAGCCCCGGCACAGACGCTGGGTATTGCTGGCTTGGTGTCAGCTCCAGAGCTGTGAGTTTGCCAGGGTAGGTGGGTATCTGAGACACTGCAGGATAGGAAGCTAGGTATACTTTGAAGTTTAGATATTGTGATTAAATTTCATTTCACATTTTTCTAAAATGAACTTGCCACCAGACAGTTGCCACTTCTACTAGAAATGTCAAAGATTCTACTTCTCATTGCAAAATTTATGACAATGATTTATTTAAAATTGTAGAGTTTTTCAGCTGTCATATGCAGGCATATAATTTTTGTGAGCTAAACTAGGAAGACTTGCCTATAGCCAACATATTTAAAAGTTAATTATCATGGATTAGTATGGATATGGGTACCACTGAAGAGTCTCAACTGACAAAGAGAAGAGAATTAGAAAGTATATATTCAGGTTGCATGCTTCACACCCTTTCCTACCAAAGGCTTTGCAAATCAAACTGTACCAGCCTGGAATTTGGAAGAACTATTATTTGAAAGCTAAAGTTCAGCTTCACAAAAGGAAGAAGATGATATTAATAATGAAATATTGTGACTGCATAATCACCATTTTACTTCGATGTTATACACACCATTGACCCTAGCAGAAATACAGCAGTGTCAAAGTGAAATAAAGTAGTAAATGATCAGTTTCTTTGTTGCGCTGATTTCCAAAAAGTTCTCCCTGAAGTAAAAGGAAAGGTTTGTGACCTCATTGTAAATATATTGTCAGTGGTGCTTGTATGGCTCGTTACTTACACACGTGCTTTGGGTTTGCATATGCTGGCAGAAGGAGCTGATCCTGGGTGGCAGTGTGGTATCCCCACAGTCGTTTCTCTATGTGCACTTCCGACAAGTCCTATTGTTTTCTGGAACATACTCCTTAAGTCCATTTTGTCCTTCTGACAATGAACCAAGAAACAGAGCAAAGTGGCTTTCCATGCAGAAATAATCAATTATTCCATGCCTGCAATCAGATTAACTACTGTAAGGGCATTCTAGTAAGGTTTGCTTAGATTTGCTCCTCAGTCTGCTTCCTCCTTCTTCCCCCTGTCCCTCCCCCTCCATTTTCTGTCAAACAAAACCAAAACTAAAACAATACTTTTGATGAAAATCTGAAATGTTCTTTCTGTGAAAGATGTTGTTTTGCTAAACCTCATGTTATGTGTGAAAAACACCTTGAATGAAAAATTTTCTGCTAACCTTAATAAATAGGTTGTTTTCAGGTGGCACAGGGTTTAGGATGAATGGATGTGGTCTCTGGGCTTTCTTTAATTTATTATTTTTCTGTGTGTAGTCTTATAAAACTCTGTCACCAAGAAGTATTTGTTATGTTTGGGTGAAAATTAGTTTACTTTTCGTTAGATATTATTTTTGGTGTCAATTGTTTGTTGGTACTTGCTAATCTCAAAATAAAATAGCAAAATATTACCTTTCTCCTAAGGATCTGTGCCACATACTAAAGATGGGTCAGTTAAAAATAATTTTTCAGTGCCTGGCTGTAAAAATTTAATCTTCCCTTAAAGGCCAATATTTGATTGAAATAAGCCTAAAATCTACTATTCACTTTACATTAGTCTGCAGCCTACCTTTTCCTTGTATTCATTTGCCTAAAACTCCATCTGGAAGCATCAGAAATATTTTGTCTGACCTGGAGGTGCTGCCACCAAATCAGTGGAGAATTTTCAGAGGCACTCATCCATCTCATTCCTTTAATTTTTCGTGAATGTCACTGGGAGCTGGTACCCACTTCCCTGAGCCCCACTGAAGGTTCCCACCATAAAGGCTAGCTGGTGAGCATATTGTTCAGTGAAGGGGAACACATTTGGGGAGGAGGGTGATACTCCTTGCCTCTTTGTAGGCAGGAGGTCCACAAAGGCAGAATATCACTGATGATTAATGGGCGGAGTCTTATGTCTTTGGCCTAAAAAAGGCAGTGGTAATATCATTGTCAAAAATCAAAAGATGGTCTTACGTCATACCATCCCACTTTGTATATTGATTATATAACGTGTTATTATCCTTTGGATCCAAGTGGCTAGTCGAGATGGAGGGCTTCGCTGATTTTTTTCAGAGAGAAGGAGATTATGAAGAGAGTGGATCTGGTATTGTTAGCACTATTCAGTTCCTTTACAAGGAAATACAAAATCTTGAATGATGACAGAGAGAAGCAACCAAAGGCAATTTTCCTTCTTACTCCACCAGGTCCTTTTAGCTAGGACTTCAATTTCTCATACCTTCCTCAGTGTAAGGGCATTTCTTTGTCCTGCAGTACCAATGTTTATTCTTCTCCTTGTTTTTCTTTCTGTCCCTACTTCTCCACTTGTGTTATTTCTTGTTTATACGTACCCCTGCCAAAAGTAACAGTGAAGAAGGCCCTACTGCCCAAGCAGTTCAGGTTTCTGAGTAGATTCAGAACTGTCTTTAGTGAGAGGCAGAAGTGTATGCCAATGCTTTGGATTCACAAAATACTAGTATTTCAGCTATCCACTACCTTAAAATAGCTTATTGGACTTACCACTAAGTAGGGCAACAATTATTGTATTGGCCATGACATGCTTTAATCCAATTTATCACAGCCCAATACATGTATTAATAATCAGTAAGTATTCTATTGGCTATAGCCTGTATGAACCATGATTTGAATAGTCTTTGTCAAAAGCTGTGTCAACTATTTGTATCAGTGCAATGGAAAGTAAAGAGACATTCTTAGCTTATGTGAT
Organism: Rhinoptilus africanus; assembly: GCA_013400135.1. Taxonomy (NCBI): domain Eukaryota; kingdom Metazoa; phylum Chordata; class Aves; order Charadriiformes; family Glareolidae; genus Rhinoptilus; species Rhinoptilus africanus. Next base: position 179,309 of record VXBO01012988.1, on the reverse strand, counting down.
TTGCAAAGTTGATTTGAAGGGAACAAAATTCGTGCACATCTTGATTAAGTCCAAAAGATGTAGGAAACCTCCTTTTGTACTATCAGAGTTTGGATTTTGACTGGCTGATCGGTGGATGTGAGGAAATTTTTGGCAACATTATGGTATACATTAAGCAAGTGTTTTTGAAAACCTGTGTTAAGGTCAGCAAAACCCCCAAGAATTACTTGGAAAATATGTTCTGTATTCCACTTCACTGTGATCCATTTTGAAGATTTTTCAGAGAGGATCAGAAGAGATTCTCTTTCCTTTGCAAAGCAGAGGTGTTCTCCATCACTCGGGTGTATAGTGGGAAAAAGTTAACCATGAGATGACAAAAGCTCTTTAAAACCCTTTATCAAAGAAAACAATTTCTCAGGTGAAAGCTGGTTTTGCCCAAAGTCACCATGGCTACTGAAATAGGGGGAAAAAAAAAAGGATGATCCCTTGAGACATTAAAGGAGACACATGTGTTCATCTTTGTTGTCAAATGGTTGTTACACAAATTAAATAGTTATTTCCACTTGGAATGAAATCCAGGTGGCCTCATGCCCTCCAGACAGTTGCTCAGAACTGGGTTTTTCCTCACTAAATGTACTGTTTGAACCTGGTGGAGGCTTTCATGCTCTTTGGCTAGATTCCTAGTAGGTGGGCTTTTCTGGGAGGAGTTTTAATACCTCAAGCTGCTTTAAGAAAAAGGTGAAATTAACGCAAGTTGGAAGAATTGCTATAAACAATAATTTCTTCCCTCCTTCAATCATATTTTCTATACATAGTTTGTCTTTCTCTAAAGTAAAGCTTATTATGGATGTGGAAGTACTAACCCATGCATGCCAGGAGTCTGTCAGGTTGCATTTTAGTTGGCTGTGAGGTTTAACAAAAGACATATTTTAAAGAAATTTCTATGCAGTCATGTTTCCACAATTCAGAGAATGGCCATAATTGCTCTTCCTTGAAGCCACTACTTCATGGGAGCTATGAGCACATATCAACCAAGGCTGCTAAGGGAAAACCTGGCCAGTTGCCTAAACTGTACACCATGCAAGAAAGAATTCCTGCATGGAGAAGCAGGGCTGCATTTCTTCCATGTAATCTTGCCAGCCCCTTTGAGGCAGGAAGATTAGGTCTCACTCCACCTATTTATGAGCCAGTTTAAGGGCAGTGGGTCCGTTTCGGCCCACTTGCAAGCTGCTAAAAGCTTAGGAAGTGGCTCCATGGTTCCTGGCCTGACAAGATGTCTTTCCTGGTAATGGGATTCCTAAGGTCAGGTGGCAAGGAACAGATCCTAGAAAGCAGAGCTTGTAGCAAGCAAATGCTAGTGTAACGGTTTCCTGGAGCATTGCAGATGCAGGCAGGTAAATGGAGGTGGATACCAACAAATTGGCTTACATCTGGAAGGGAAAAATTGAAGGCAGAATACCATTGCTGTGCTCCATTGACTCCACAAAATGGAGCAGTTCTGCTGTATGGCATGAAGAGTGCTCAACTAATCTGGGCACCGTGTGGTCAAGCATGACACTAAGGTATCTCTCTCTTCTGTTAATTCCTTCGCCTCTTCTGATTTTCCATAAAATAAAGCCATCCATCAAACCAGTAGACATTGCCCTTTATACTGGGAGGGCAGTGAATACAGCAACACAGAAAGTGAGGTTTTTCTAGAGAATAACCTACAGTACTTAAATGAAACTCTTGGCTTTGGAAAGAAAAAGCATCTCTTTCCATATGTCATAGAGGAATACTTGTACCCTAATCTGAGCACCAACTATTGGTGATAGCAAATATGGATATGAGACTGTTACTCAGTAAATTAAATTTTTTTTCTGCCTCACTACGAAAAACAGTGTTCCTTCCCTTAGTGACATCTTCCTATGTGTATTCAGAAATTTTACTAATGAGTGAGCTTGTGAGCACAAGAGGTGGATGGAGATTTCCACGTGAAATTGAACTGGACAGAAAAAATATGAAAAAGGCTGTACCTCACTGATAACATTTCTTATTTCTGTGTTAGAAGAATCAATCTTTTCTGTGATTCTTTTATAGTACATTTCACCCAGGCAAAGAGCTGTAAAGCCTAGTTTTATATTGTTTATCTTGGTCTGTTTGGATGGATTTTCCTGTAAACATGGAGGATCAAAAGAAAATTAGCAAGCTCAAATCACTTCAGGCAGGTGCTACCAGGTTTTGTACATTCGTAAGAGACTTTATTTATACAGTGCCCTCTGGATTGTCATAAATGCATGATTTTATGCCCAGCAATCTATAACTTTTAGGTTAGTTGACCGTTTTCTTGATTGAAGTCACTTAGTGGCATGAATGACCATAATTTTTAGACAACTGGTTGGCTATAAGCCTTGTGCACAAGACCCACATGGGTCAATTAATTGACTGTTTCAGTGTTGTCAACCTAACGAAGCTACAGAAATCTTTAGTATTGGTATGCTTTTAACATATTCTCATGTTGTTGAAATAGTATGAGAGTACAGCAGCTACATTTTAAAATATCTTAAGTGTTGAAGGTTATGCAATTTGAATGAAAATTACCGGATTTTTCTAGAATATAAAAACTCATTGTATTTAATACTTTGATTTCATCGAAGTTTTTCTGAGCTACTGTATTTTTATTTCCTTTGCTTTTCAATTTAGGTTGTACTGCTGGTTGATATTTTTGGGCATTGTGATAGTTCTAGTTAATCACTTCCACTTCATTTCTAAGACTTTCAGTAGTACTTTTAGAAATGTCCCCTTCTTCCCTGCCCTCTCCTCAACACCTCTCGCCCCATTAAATTCATTTTTAAATCCATGAAGAAGAGGTTAATATAAATCAGGAAAGTCAAGATGAAAGAAACTGAAAGTTACAAGGGTGTTTCTCATACAATGCTGAGGAAGGAATTTAAATGCTGAATACTTTGCTAAACCTGGGATCATGGTAAGTTTTCTGAGATCTTATGCAAATTGCAGGCACTGTACTTTAAGCACTCAGCTGTAGGCCTTATTACAATTTTTTTTTTTCTTTAAAACTTCCTAAAGGTCTTCTCCTCCCAGCCTTTTTCTTTTGTGTTTGACTTCTCTCAGCATGTGTCTGAGAGCAGTGCTCAGTGGTGCAGGCGGGATAGTGACACTGCAGGAGGCTCCACTATAGCACTGCTGTAACATCATGGGCTAATGATTGAGCTGAGCCTCTTGATTCAGCTGCAAGGTTATTCTGCTTTCCATTATCCTAAAGGTCTCGGCTTTTCCTCATTTCTCTGGTACAACATTGACTTCAACAGATAACCAGCTCAGCTGAGGAAGAGCCTAGTGTGAACTGTATTTTAATACTGCGAATGCCATTAGATATATCTCTTCTCATTCACTGTCTCCCCCTTTTTTACCTTTTCCTTTAGGAATCAAACCCATTTTGGGGAGGCACTTTTTGGAGACATTTATCCTTTTTTTGTGCTTTTTTAAGAAGCCCGTATCTCCATGCTCTAAGTCATTATCTCCCTATCTTTTTCCTCACTCTTTGCTGCCACCATTATTGCACTCCCTCAGGCTGAGATTCGTGTTGCTAGCTGAAGTGAACTGAAGCTTTCTAATCTAGGCTGGTCATATGAATTTCTCCTATGGAAGAATGGAGAGAAGTGCTACCTATAGTAGGATGTGCTGACTTGCCGATCAGATGTTCCTTTCTTTTTCAGTTGATTACAGAGGCAACCTAGACAGCTGCCTTAGAATGAGACACCTGTGTTTTGGCTGGCTCAAGTAAGGTGAAATGAATCTCTCCCCGAGTAGGACCACATTCGCTTCTGTGTTCTGCTCTGAGGCTTTAACTTTAATAGAAAACCAGCTACTGGGAGATGCAGGTACAAGATGCTTGCAGAAAGTTCTAGATAACTTGCATTCTCTCCTTCAGAGGGAAGTCTGCATCCTCTGCTTTCCAGTCTATGAAACATCGGCGGCTCACTATACAGCACCCAGGTCTGGTTGAGCAAACCTGCATGCAACTGAGCAGGTTGCATAAAGCAACCAGACCTTCAAGGAAAAAGACGAGCAGGCTTTTGCATGTTTGGCCTTATGAAAACCAAAGGAAAGTTGAACTGATCTTTACTGACCTGAAGACCAGAGATGTTCAGCTGTACTTATGCCATGATGGATCTGTAAAGCTGGTCATAATGTGCACACCCATTAAATTAGAGCCTCTGGCCCTCAGATGCCCAGATTCTCATTGCTGCGTAATGTGACCTGTGAATCACTTCCAGTGAGGACTCTTTCCCAGAAAGGTAGGCAGTGTGGCTTGGGGTTTGGAAACATTTTGTTAGTGGATCTGGACTCTTGATACCCAAATGCCATTTCATTTTCCAAATGTAAATAGACTTTTTCTTCTATATTGTTGCTGAAGTGATTAGCAGTTAAAAGATCTTTCATTGGATAGTAAGATATGAAATGCCAGGTATGAAAAGCAATACTTAGATGTTCCTGTTTTGATTTATGAAAGAATCTTTCTATATAGTAAAGGTAAAAACAAAGTTTGAAATCATTGACCTATTTGTCTTAAAAAATCAGGAGGTAGGTTAATAAATTTTTAAGGCCTGTGACCCTCAATATTTCTGTAGCAGCACATCTGTGACAGGTGAGTGGGAAGTTATATGTGTAATACACACTACACATATATTGTGTATATTTGTATCTACAAACATATATAGGTGTGCATATATACTCATCTCTCTTTCTCCACCACTACAGTGAGAATATATTGCAAAAAAAGTATATATGGAATTTCTGAGCAAGTTATCTGAAAAAAATGAGGGGCTAACTAGTTGTAGACTTGCTTTTATTTATAAACTAGGAGATTCTTGTTTTAAGAGGGAGAACTCAACACTACCTGAAGACACTTCCAGTAACCTCTTATGGATTTTAATCAAGAATAATAATCCTTCTTGCTTAGCTGAGTCTTCCTATACGTTGCATGGTCTTTTTTATTCCTGCAAGGTGATTGAAAATGCTCAAACAAGTAGCAGCATTTTACATTTACATTACACTCTCTAGGTATCTATGAGGCTCTATTGCATTTCTGTAGATCCCAGTTGGTCTCATTCGTAGTAATTGCTGCTGGATTTTTCCACAGATCTGCTCAATTTACAATGTTTGTACTGAAGGGGAGACGCTTAGTTAGAAAAAGATGTGGTGTCAAAATGTGGTGTGTATTAAAATGCCAGGAGGAAAGCTGTACAAGAACCTTTACAGCAGCACATGCTCCATTACAGAAACATAAATGTGGGAAAGCTTAAAAACTGTCTATCCTTTCTTCCCTGCCCCCTTTTCCCACAGAAAATATGGCATGTGTATTTCAAACTGTATAGTGTGAGCATAATTATCTTTGCTTTAATGTCTTGCCTCCTTCTTTCCACCATTCTCTATTGCTGGAAGTTTATCCAAATACAAGTCTTGGTTTGTAATAGAAATCTGTTCTTGACTAGCTCGGCCGCAGCCCCTGAGCCCAGATTCTGGAAGCAGTGTGGCTAGAAAAGCTGTCCCCCTTTACTCCACCCCCCCATCCCCCTCTCCATCCCTAAGAAAATACCTTAAACATCGCATTTTTGTCAGCTATGAGGAGCATTGCTAAGGTATGTGCTGGCATGAGATCTGACAGAGGCACCAAGGATGTATATCGCCCGGCCACACAGAAAGAGAAGGCATGCACCCTGATTGATAACAGCGTGTGCAGATGTGATAAACACAAGGAGGCCCAGGATGCTTTTGGGAAATGGAATAGCAATGCAGAGGAGGAAACAGGAATTCCCCCAGGGCCTTGTGCTCCGTCAGTGGTGGGAATCATGAATCTCCTCAGATGGGAGGGAGTTATTCATCATAAAGACTATTATGCCATGCGAGACATTGCTGAAACAGAACACCACAAAGCTATTTCCTATCTTATCAGGGTGTATTAATAATGCAACAGTAATAATAGAAGTACAAATTAAAAATAACTGGATGGGCAGATAAGCAGAGTTCTTGAGATTAAGGGAATCGGGAATTGCTTCAAACAGTTAATTGCAAAGCAGCACATAGACGGAAATTTGCCTTTGCTTTTTTGCCTTTATTATTCTCTTATTCTTCATCTTATCTCTATGAGAATTATTTCTAGGGCTTTTAACATAGACAGTAATAGGCACAATATTTCCTCAAGATTTCAGACTGTTCTTTTTTATCTGCAAAGAAATGAAGTATCTTTTGCTGATCCATCTAATTCAGTAGGGACTAATAATGCTGAATAAGAAGAGTATTCTGATTATTAGCCTTTCTCTACTTAAACCTCTTACCATTTTCTCCTCCCACTCCCAGCCCACAATATAAAGGCAGATAAGACATTACAAGTGTCAAATGTTCAGATTTCAGGACGAATTGATGCAGACTGTTCCCTGGGGGTTTGTAAGCTCCTTCTGAATTGCAGTGACATGAAATCCCCAGTGTCCACGAGTCTCTTGAGGTGTAACAGCAGGGCTGGGCAAAGAGAGACATGAGTATCTAGTTCTCTGGCACTGGATGATTGTGTTCCCCTCAGTCCGCTCTTGCTCAGCCTATGTCTGTCAGTCACTGACCTGGCAGGGCTTTACCTGATCTGGGGCCTCTGCATGGTTCCTTTCAATGGAATTAAAGTAAGGACTCAGAACTACTCTTTGGTCCCCTGCTGGGTACCAAAATGTGCCTTTACTTAGGGCATGAGACTGCTGTCACTTTGATTTCAAGTCCTATTTGCTAAGCAATTTTCAGGACACTCAAATTCTGTTCTTGATGAAATAGGTATTGGAGTTACTGCGATATGCAGCCATTTCACACAGCTCTATCCAAGCAGCACTAGCCCACTTAGAGATAAGGCTATCAAGGGAAGGCCATTTGATTGAACGCCCGATACACTGAAGGAGCAGAAGCTTAGCAAAGAACTGCAGCACAACTATTACTCCAGCATTTTGCTGGAAAGCAACATCATTTGTGAAACTAGCAATATGGGAGCTCAGTGTCAAAGACTGTAAATCACATGTCATCCTGCTTTTAACACAGTTTTAGTAGTCCAAAAAGCTTCTGTGTGTAATATTGTTATTACCGAAGAATTCAATCTACTGTACAGAATAGTTCATTACAGTTGGTTGCCACAGGAATATCCTCCATGATTTGTCAGATTAAAAAGGTGAAGAAAGTTGTTGCTTAAATATTGGTTCTTCAGTAACAGGAGATAGAAGAAAGTAAGTCCTTTGGAGGGGATGGGATGAGAGAGAACTCGGATAGGGGGAGATTGGGGGGGCAAGGATGAAAGGATGAACATAGCAGTAGGTGAATTCACCAGCTTTGTGGTCAAGGTGAAGCAATGAAAGTAGGTAAACTATATTGGCCAAATGAAAAGTAGGCAGACTCCATTTGCCTGTGCTTATTCATGACAAAAGCAGTGTGTGGAACATTTTCATCTTGTGAACTAGATGACTGAAGCACTTTGAGCGCATGAATTCATGTGGATGGTGAAAATTTCAGGGTTCATAGGCATTTTTACAGAAACTGCCAACAAGCTGAGTATCCATGATACTCATTACCCATTATAATAGCTGATGTCATGCTATTAAAGTCTATCAATCCAAATCCAGATTCTCTTCCGTTTGTTTCCTCCCCAGAAATTATTCACAAATGTTTTCCATCTACCTATTCATGTCTCTGATGCGCATTGAATGTCACAAATGTCATCCATGCCACGAATGTCACTTGTTTATCTCAGCTTTGCTGTTGCACCTCCATTAGCTGTGGTGCTCTTCCCACCATCACTGCACCTTCAGGTGGCCTCTCTCCTGAACCTATGATACTTCTATCTGTGCCTGTTCAAGTCTGAGCACTGCATCTTAAATGCGAACATTTCTTCTCATTCAGGAAGGCTTTTTTTTTTCCCCTTGATGTGATTTACATATGTATCAGTAAATGGTTTGCTTTTTTGTTGCATCTAAAGGGAGGAAAAGGGAAAAAAGGAGAGATATGCAATCAGTTAACGAAAACTCGAGTTAAAGTATAAAAATGGAAACTGCTCATCTCTCACATCTGGGTCTGCTTTCACTATATTCTCAGGCAATAATTGCGCAACAATGATTAATGAGACAATCCTTGTTTTAAGGCATTGTCAGCATCCGCTGTCTCTCAAGGCTATACTGTGGACATTTGATCAGGGGAATAAACAGATCTGCAAAGAGTACCACGGAGGCAGGATATTAATATCTTCTTAGAGATTTCCCACTTACTGTCTGAATAGAAAATATACAAGGTGGGCACCTGCCCTGCATTTATTTTTTTTTTCCCCTCACTTTTTCAAGGAAAGTTTGTAAGAGCTGAAAACACCTTCTGGGCTCTAGTTTTCATAGGAAGCCTTTGCATCTCAGTGGGGTTTTTGTGATTTTCTAGGGTATTTTTATGTGTGTTACACTATGATTTATATCAGTCTCCTCCTACAGGATAGTCCCAGACCATATGGAAACATGGATAGAAAGGATATGTTCTAGCTAGGAAGCAAGTCTAAAATACCAGTCCGTGGACAAAGCTCAGCTTTCTTTTCTCTGCAAGTTACACCTATCTTTACCTTTCTCATCCACCCTTCTACTTCTTTTTAACTTGCTCCCTCATATTCCAATTCTTTTTTTTTTTCCTTTATTTTTATGTTTTTTTACTACTGTGAGATAGAAGAGTATTCACCAAATTCTCTGACCCCCTTGGAAATCTTAAAAATACACTACTAAGTAAACATGTCCAGGATCAAATGATCTGACAAGCCAGATAAAGCAAAGCTGTGGTAACATGCTTTCTCCCTCCCATGTTCCCGACACCTTAATCCTACAGCACTGCTGCCCTCCCATACCCCTCATTCATCTCCTTGGAGGAGTGTTAGTATCTTCCACCTAACTGTCAGAGGCAAAATGTGCACAGCTTTACATTGCAACATGCAAGTAAATGAATCAAGTCCAAATTTTTAATGGTTGTTCAAAGTCTAACTGGTAAGAAACTCAAAACTATGAATAGTTAAAGGCTGGTAATTGACTTTGATACTTTCTGGAGCCCTGACCTTTTGTACCTCGTAACGAGTTGTGTTTTAGCAAATTTTGGAAATACAACAAATAACTAAGATCTGAATCAGAAGATGAATTAAGCATTTGTCATGTAAACGTCACCATCTGAAGTGAATTTCTTTAGGAATAGATATCAAAACAGGCTTCAGAATGGCAGTCAAAAGGATGTAAGGCTCTGTAAGAATGATTGGTTTCTGAAACAATATGAACCAAATTCTGCTACAACTCTTACAAACAGAAGGCAAATGCTGAATTAAAATAGTTATTTCATGAACGCTGTCTGTTCCTGCTGCTGTGATTTTAAGAATGGAAAGATAAATTGTACCTTGCTTTTGCCTGGCTGTGCAAGCCCAGAGGAACGTTCACAGATCTGCTCCCCACGTACCCACCCAGTAACACCACACATAATAGCAACATGTGGTAACTGGAGTTCAAGGATTATTTAGGGCAGCAGTCACCCCACAGTGGGCAGGCGGCCCTCCGGAAACAGCCTTTTCCTGTGTGGGGATGTGCAGGAATTCTGTTCTTTGGATCCCCAGAGAGATGTTATGCTAGAGAAATCAATTTTTCAAAGAGACCATGGGAGCCTGCTTAATTTTAATAGTTTGTATTATACCCCAAAATGGAAGCAGAATGGAAAGATGCATTCTTAAAAGGAGAATTTTAGGGCCTGATATTTTCAAAATCCAGACAGCTAGAGATTCAGAGCAGTGGAGGGAAGAGCTGTTGGTGGTCTGTTAATGAATAGACAAATAGATCAGGAAAACCAGTATGTGAATTAGCAGTCTTGACTGAGAGCCCAAGATTAAACAGGCACAGACACTAAACAATCCTCTTTCTCCTTGAAATGGCCCTAGTCAAATAGACTTAAGGTATGTTAATAGGTAAACTGATCTGGATACAGTTTATGCAGTACCTGATCTGTTTAGAGAAAGATTTTGGCCTCCAAAATTGTCAACGTGGCATCTTCCGTAGTTTTTAATTCACTTAAGTAAAAAAAAAATAAAATTTAAAAAATAAATCTTGATTTATGTACCTTGGGCAGACTGTCACAGCAATCATGCCTTCAGTTCACATGCCAGCCTGTGCATGCAGAAGTCAAACAAAAACACCTCTGTCATGCAGTGGTGCCTTCTAATTTACACAAACCAAATAGCTGCCAGAGACCACATCAAGTTCGAGAGTACAGGGAAGGAGGAGGAAGGATGAGGAGGATTATAGACTGGCAAGAAGAGCTTTATATTAAGTGAGATGTTAATTTGCATTTGCTGATATTTAGTTGAGCTTACAAGTAAAGGTTGCTGCAACCCCATAATATAAAAATGCTTTTGCTTGTGCTTTTTTCCCCCATTAAGAAGCCAATTTGTCTGTTTTTTACTGAACTTGGAGATAAGACAGATAGGGAAAGAAGTGAACCTTCCTTTTAATTCAGACTGCAAAAAACCCCAGTGTTACTCCTAGCTCCATCTAGACATCCCTTTGTCATCATGGTTTAGATCTAGTCCCTTTGAAGAATTTCTTTTGAGTAGATGTTAAAAGTGTCACAGAAGAATGAAGGAAGGAAACTAAGAATGAACTGGAAATTCTTAGACGTTGCCTGGCTCAGATGGTTGCCTTCACCTTCACAGAAAGTACCCAAGGCGGTAGATAAATCATTATTGCAGAGTAAGTAATAATTTTTATGTTATTGTGTAAATTGCTTTATTCTATCAGTTATGTTCATCAGACCCTTATACTTGTGGATCTGTGAGGATGTCACCTGCAATTCACGGGTTTTCTTTCCTTTGAATTATCAGGGAGCACAAGGAAATGAGACAATAGTAAAAAACTTAACTGATAATAGAAGGTGGTGTAATTTAGTATAAGTCAGACACAGAATACAGCTCAGAGATTAAAGCAGTGTATTGTGATTATGAAGAGTTCCTTGGAAATAGTTCTTCCTTTTCTTTTGACCATGTGGGGTTTTTTTCCTCTTTAAAAATAGTTGCAGTTAATACAGCTGCTGAGGTGCACAGGGAATACAGGCTAAGTGAAGGAGACTGGCTGGAGCAGTATAAAAAGTGTAAGTGGTGGTTCACAAGGACTAGTGTGCTGTGCTCATCTTATTTCTTTCGTTCTTGTTTTTAACTACTCCATATCACAAATAACAATTTTTTTTTTTGTTTGGTCGTAGAGAGGTCACAAGGATGCGTCTGATGTATTTGCGTTGATTCTGCTTTAAGCCACTGAATATTGTTCTTAGAGGACATTCATTGCTATGTGCTTCTGACAGACAAAGAGAAATAATTTCCAACTGAGAAATTAGGTGCTTCCGAGGACTAGCCTTTTAGGATAGTGTCTGCAGTCAGAAAGGCTAATCGTCCAAATGATAGACATGCATGGTTGACTTTCCTCTTTATGCAGCCTTGATTGAGACACGATGAGTGTGCTGCTGGCCTTTGCGGTGGATAATTTTGTTAGAGCAATGTCCTGTGGGAAAGGCTTTTATACAGCAAGGATGACAAGTGTGGCAAATTGCTTGCAAACCCCAGACCTAGAGGGTTCTCTTTCTGAAAGCTGCCAGCCCACAGTACAGCAAGGCTACAAAGCTGGAATTCAATAGCTGTTTCTGCTGCTGTAAAAGGTGTCACTTTTTTCGTAAACTCTTTGCTTATTTTCTCAGAAGGCTTGTTTTCACAGGACCAACAGGTTTGGGAGGCCCAGAATACATGAAAACAGAACAGAACCAAATGTTCACAGTGAGGACTGCTTGTTTTTATACCAATAACAAGAGACACGATCACCTCCTGATTAAGTGAAATAAGGCACTATCTTCTTTCCGTTCTGTGTCTGATACAGAAATTCTGTCTGTGGCAACTGCAGCCTCTCACCCTCTAGTTGTCTTGCTTTTTATCTTTTCTGTTTCTGTTGTTAACTGACAGAAGCCACCAAAACCATTATATCCTATTGCATTCCTTACATACGTTATAGTAGCTGCACCACAAGCATATAATTTGTGATGTGCTGATCTACTGATCTGCGTATCTTCCGATATATTTCATGGTGACGAGGACTGTCGTTCTAATTGCTTACAGTCTCATCAGCAGAAATGGTCTCTGCAGCGAAATGAAGAGGCAGGGCATCATTACCACAATGGGCGACAGATCCAAAAAGATTTATAATCTAATTTCAGTTCATTAGTGACTGTGATATTTAACTCTTCCAGCCTGCCCTTTTACTTGCTGTATCTAGTTTTCTGGACTGCAATACCACTCTTACTCTGCAGAATACAGCCCTTGGCTACAGCTTGCTCCTCATTGCTTTATGTCTTTGCTTCCAGGAATATGGTCCTTTCATGTCTTCCTGTGGTCTTCCACTTTTTCACCCTCCCACATTCTTCTCGGAGCTGCCTTCCTTGTTGACTCCCTATTTTAGACTCTGTCTTTTTCTCTTACACCAGTCTGTGTCTTCACTCCCATCCAGCTTCCCCCAGCTGTCCTGCCGACCTTGCTCTGTTATAAAAGGAGAGGAAGGTGCCTGCGCTGCAGCAGAAGAAAATGATCGAGTAGATCAGGGCAGAGCTCTGTGAGAGCAGCTCTGCTGATCTGTGCTTATTTACATCTGCTAAATATCTGGTGCCTTAAATTTTAGGAACTTGCACTTCACTCATCACGTCTTATTTTCTTTATAGATAGGAGAAGTAGATGAGTACTTTGTTTCACTTTAGTAATGTGAAGAGGCATACAAAAGAATGGTAATTGGTCCAGATGCCATTACTGCAATATAAAATGTCTGTATTAGCTGATATTTGAGATATTGCTTGCTAGAAACAGCATTTTGACAGGCTTATCAGAGACAGAAGCTTCACATTCTCTTCCCGCCTGCTCAGCTAATGCTGCTGCTCCCTCTGCGTGGGCCAGAGTGGGGCTACCAGCTCCACCTTACCCTCCCTGCCTGGCCTCTCTCTGCTGCCTTCCAATGTGAAGTTCTGCTACTATTTCTCCCATAATGCTTTTTATTTCTGCTGATGCCATGATCTTTATTGTACCTTTAGGAAGTATTTTTATATTATGAATTATATTTTACTCCCACACTGCTTTCTCTTTTCATAAACAAGCCTTACAAAAATCTCTGCATTGGGCAGTTACATATAAATTTGATCCTTTTGTTTCGTTCACAGAGAGGATAAGGTAAATGATGGATTGCATTAATAACAAAAAAGTGTATTGCTGTATGTAAACTGGTCCCTTATGGTATAATATACTTCTCTTCAGCCCTGTATCAACAATGTGTTGAACAAGGCATTCATTTAGAAAAGGGGAAAAATACCACCTAGCCTGAAAGCTCAAGCCTAGAGTTAGTACAACATGAGGGTTAGTGAAGCATACAGACGCTTCTTTGTCTAAACAGTGTGCCAAGGAGAAAAAGGCCAGAAATGACACACCTGGAATGTGGAAACTTTGGGACCATAAATGAAGAACCCCATTTTCATTTCGACAAAGACTATCTTTAGAGGTATGCTCGTTATTTATTAGTATGTTCACCCAGAAAGCAACGGAAAAGCTGAATAGACTGTTCTGGCTTATGCACACTGTGGGACATGACAGAGTTTTCATGCTTTTCTGTTGAACATAACTGTAGACGTTGTGTCAGGATGCATGCTAGTAATCCTAGAAAATAATCCAGGGAAATCCTGGCCTCTCCCAGCCCACCCCTCCATCAAGAGAACTGTTGTCATGTGGAATTAAAGTACTCCTGAAATGACTTACCATGGCTGTTACATCATGTTCCTATTTGCAACTCTCTGGAGGTTATCAGCACAGTTAATTCATGTGTCACGGATATTGTTGAAGTTAACACAAATCAAAGTATATTTATAATATTGGTTTAGAAGTCAGATAGTTAGAAATGTGTACATATTAAAAAAAGAAAACCCTAATCATTCAGCCAAAAAAGTAGTGCTGGATTTTCTGTCATTAAACTGACAGGATATTATAACTGCTGTAAATAATACTGACTGCTAAAATCTTTTGGTCTCCCTCATGGACAAATTAACCAAACATGGATTAACCAGTTTCCTCTGATGTGGTTTGCACTAATCCAATATCCTCTGATAACAGGAGAAGGCCTTTAATTAGAATATTTTAGGTTCTCTTCTGTGTATGCTATGACTTCTCAGAAAAAACTTTTTAGATTTATGGAGTTCAAAGTCAAGCAAACTTTAAAAATCTATTACCTGAATGAAGCCTGGGGACATCTGTGTAGGGCTTTTACTGGGACACGGGGGCTGGATGCACGTGCCTTGTGGCTTGGATAAGAAGTAGTTTGAACATTACCAGAAACAAAACGGACAGATTATTCCTTCTCCTTCCTTAGACTGGAAAGTCTGCAGAGGGGTGTTACTGGGCCACATTCTCAATCCCACATGTGCTTTGCTTCACACAGGAATGATGTGAGGGGTAACAGGGGTTCTACATGGCTCCTGGCCTCCCTTGTGTGCTTGCACTAGCTTTTGTTCTCAGTTGCAGGAGCTGAAGAGCTGCAGGGCTGCTTTTGTGTGCTTTAAGTGCAGCCATTGTTTTTGCCCTAGAGGTTTTGGAGTGGTGCATGCTCCTGCAGCATTTCCTTTGCTCATGACATGCCTTTAACACAGTGATCTCGTATGGGTCTGTCCAGTGGGAATACAGATTTCCCAGATATGGTGCTCTACCTTGGGAGCCCCTTATATTGTGTGTATTACATGAATATTGTCTCAATGACTTTGTTGTGCTGCTGCAGAGAAAGACAGAAACCAAACTGCTCTCCGAAGCTGGCAGGCAGACAGACCGGCAGCAGCCATCTGAGTTGAATGATGTCATTTTCATGTTTTAACAAAAAACAAAATGAAAATTATTAAAGGTTACAGTAGTAGAAGACAGGTTCTTTGACAGTTTCTGCCCTAGATGTCATTATGTTCTTCAAGCAATAACCATTTTACTTTCTGGTAATGCTACCTTTGCTCTTTTCTGCCCCTTTTAGTCATCAGATTTATAGCAAAAATATTAGGGGTTGGAGGGAAAGAGGAGAGGCTGGACAGGAGAAGCAGCAGTAAGTTACTTTACTAGAATACAGGCAGGCTGATGGCTGAATAACTTCACTGCATTTTTCTTGCAACAAAGCAGAAAACTGGCCATCAACAGGGATGCCTGAAATACTTCTGAGATCTTGCTGAGGATGGGGAAATGTTTAGCATCGAATAGCTAATGTATTCTCAAGAACCTCAGAAGATGATTCTTACATAGCTTGTGTTTGGGTTTGTTAGGATTTTCAGTGTGTGCGATTAGGTTGGTGCTCTTCCCAGAAAGCCAGGCTTGCTCCTATTTAGCAATTCTATAGACTTTCCCCAATTTGGGGGAATTAACAGCTGGACAGGGAGACCCTTAACATGGTTGCAGTGCCAGAGATGTGCCAGAAAATTTTAATGGGGTTCAAGATTTAAGCAAGATTGTCAAGTCTCACGTGATGCATATGAGACTGACTGCAGTTGAACCTTGCCTTATGCTCCCCTACGGCCAGGGCTGCATCTCCTAGTTTTGAAGCCTGGTGAAATCTCCTTCCTGCTTTCTGACTGCTGACTGATGTGCTAACTAGCTGTGCCTGGTGCGCTGGGCTGAGGAGGAGGAGAGGTGTGACTGGAGCAGTACATGTTTCATGAACTAGCTCCAGGGCTCTTGCACCAGGCAAGTGGACGTACAGCTGTCCCATGCATACAATGTCCTGGTATGTAACTCAGCACATGGAGTTATATGCGCTGGAACGGGAGAATGATGAATCTAACCAGACATCTGTTTTTGACTCCCTCAACAGACATTTTACACCCTCAAGAGGTACGTTATACCCATGTGGGTTTTCTCATGACTACCTAAGCACACAATTACAGTCCTTCACCACATAAACCAGTCTTCCACATCAGTTGTGAATTTGGCTCTGTTGCAGAACAGTAATGATTTGAGCAGCTGAGAATCAGAGAAAGGAAGAAGAGTGAGGAGAAAAGAGAAAGTTACATTTCTGTCTTAATGAACAGAGATATTTTAAAAGACTTTATGGAGGAGAAAAATATTTATTTGATACATGGTAATTTTGCAGTCTAAATGATTATCTCAGATGAACTCATGCTAAAAAGTGACCTCTCCATTTCTTCCTTTTTTTCTTTTTCTTTCTTTTTAAAATACATTTTGAACCTTTTGAGATGGCTGTGTATAAAAGTCTTAAAATTCACAGCTTGGGGGAGAGAACATTGATTTTATCATTTTGTGTAGACACATACATGCACAGACAGAAGCCAAGTCACTGAAATAGTCTGTAACAAATGGATCTGATCCAGAAAAGTCTATGTAATTACATTAGCCTTTGGCCTGGCAAACACTTCATAAAGTTCTGTTAATCCAGTGTGAGATTGCTAGTAGAATAAAGAGGAATTTATCATGGGCTGAAATTGGAAAAAAAAACCCCAACCCTATTCTTTTGTAATTTCATGGCAATGAATTTACTGGATAAATACATTTATTGGTTGGTCACAATAAGGGCATTAAACTAGGAATGCTCAACCAGCAGTATCCCTATTTTTTAGAGCAGTATTTTAAAAATCTTTACAGCTCTCAGTTGAGACAGATTTCCCTTCCATCATGCACTGAAGAATTGATCTTTAGTGGCAGTTACTGTTATTGTTTTTATCTTTGCCATCAGTTTGTTCAGTGTTGTTTCAATGATCTTCTCTTCTAAATCGGACTGGAAAAACAGATGACATATAGGACCCGATTATGGACCAGGTCCAAATGATTGGAGGAAAGCAGTCTGAGCTGTGTCATAACACATGGGTGAAAGAGCAAAAGCTTTGGCAGAGCACAACGAGGGCCCACCTCGGTTCCTATTCCTCTAAAGGCAATAGGAATTTTATCACTGGCTTCAGTGGCAGCCTAATTAGGTCTCTGAAGGCTTTTGAAAAATCCCTCTTGACATCTGATGACTGTTCCCTGCCGTGTCAGTGGGAAAGGATGCATGTTCTGTCACTGCAAAAGATGGCTCCACATGCAACTTTTTTTCACTACACATTAATATTATAGCACTTCTTTTGTCACTGTGTGGCTGAAGAGAAGTGCAGCCTTGTTCATGAAATACAGTGCGAGTTTGTTACAAACGCAGACAAATGGCACAGTAGGTTAATGCAATAGTCTATCTCTAGACATCTGGGTTCACACCCTTGCTCAGACCTTGTGTAAAAATGAGTTTGTAGACCCAGAGGACTCTTTAGCACACCTCATTCACAGTATGCCTGCATGTTTTGGCAGGTTTCCATCTCTGGCTAGAAGCAGTTTAGGACTGGAATAGCAGTAGAGCTTTTCCAGGTGAGAAATGAAGAATGCTGATAGAGAACTGCAAGAAAATCATTCAGACTGTGTCTATGGCAGATGACTAGAAATACCACCAGTCCAATGCAGCATTTTTGGTGCTTGTTTGGACACTTCCACACTGCCATTCATTCCAGGCAGTTACAGTTCTGTGCATTTATGCCTTCCCTGTGTGCCTGAATGATACTGTAAGGAAGGTGAGAATCCGATGCTATGTTGAGCATGCCTTACTTTTAAAAAATTCATTCCATAGAATTTATCAGGAGAGAGTAGTATTTAGCCTGATTAAGTGCTGGATTCATTGATTGTCAGATGCTGAGGGTAAAGAGATGCTCTTTTCTCCTCAAGATACTAGAGTATCTTGCAAAGTAATTATTAGCATACACCTAATGAGTCACAATAGTAAGGCCCAGAGAATTGAATTGTGTAGGAGTGTATAACAGAATAGAGGGAAGAAGGAGAAATCCTGCTCTTGAAGGCATTTAGTATAGGTGGAGATGCAAGGACATCAAATGGATCCACACAAACTCATGAACGTGCATACATGTATTTGGCAAATATTAGGTCAGTGGCCTATACAGTCCGGTCTCTTTCTGCCTCTATCAAAGGCCCTTGCCTGGTGATTTAAAGGGTATCTTAAACTAAGTTGCAAACTGTGCACCAGCAGTGGCTGGGGAAAAGGAGAGGAAGGATTCTTTTCTAACATCTGTGGACAATTAGGTGACACGGTGTAGTAGGTGGTTTGATTATTCGTAGCATCTCCTTGAGACCATAACTGCAGAACAAATCCTGTTAAGGTCACACCATCATCCAGACACTAAAAAAAAAAATCCAGTTACAGTGTTTACCTTAATAGCCTTATGTAGTAGTGAGTACTGCATATTGAGGGAAAATGCTTGGTATTATGATTCCTAGAGTTACTTTCCTTGCTTGAGAAGTTTTTTTTAATGCATTTATCATGGGATGTTAGAACTAGAAAAGCCAGCTTCATCTTCCTGTCATTTATAAACCTTTCCCTTACTATAGCTCCCAATATTTCAACAGCAAAGTTCCCAATGTACAGAGGGTAGCTGAACCTCAAGATAGGGTTGATGTCCCATTTGCAGAATTATATTACTGGCCATACTTATGCAGAAAGTGTTTCAAGTGTTTGGCCATGCACAGGCTGTCTTTCTTCTCTTCAGCAATGGCATCAGCAGTGTTAAAGTAATTGGCTGTGTTCAAGCTCTGGGGTAGATTCAGCCCTTGGGGCAATGGTGGTCTCCAGCCAGCCCTTCTCTTTCTCTTCTGAGGAAAAAAGTGGTGGATGAGGTAAAGGAGACTCAAAGACTAAGTCCAGTCCCTGATCTCGAGCCCCAGATGCACTCCTCTTTCCAAAGAGTTTGGCTGTTGTTCTTAATTGTTTCTGCTGTTGTGAGGGACTCACTTTCGGGGGTTACCCTGACCATGATCTCCCTTTCTTACTTTTGTTCATTCCTTCTAGTGAAACCTGTTCCTTCCACCCTGAAAAGATCCTGTTAATCTTCAAGAGTTGAATTGATTTAAACAAATCGACGTCCTATAATTTCCTAATCTGTCTGAAAGATACTTTGTGGATAAAGTCAGTGTGCCAGGATTTCATTGTGTATATTTTGGCTTGCCTGTGGATAAATTTTAACAAATATTTTAAAAACATTTTAAATATCTATCCATCATTTTTCTTCAGAGCAGTTCTGTATACTCATCCTCTACATTTTTATTCTTATGCAGGAACTATTTGCAAAGGGTTGATAATACAGATTTCAACATGCTTTTCTAGTTTATATGTGAAAAGCATTCCTGCTTTTCCTTTGCAGACTCTTTGTAAAATGTAGATTCAGCATAGTATGCCATGTATGCCCACAGAAACTTCAAAATTTTCTGCACAAAAATGTGTTGGCTTTTAGGCTGGGTTTTGGGGGTATCTTTTTTTTTTTTTTCAATTCATCCTGTTTCATACTAAGATAATGAATTGTTTTTATTAGTGGGGAAATGTGGTGAATGTATGGAGACTTTGGTTCTGAGTGTGCATCTCTAGAGAGAGTAACGAAGCGTAGATTAGCTCTACAAAACACATGTTCCTCTACTTCAAAAAGAGAATATAATTGTGTGATTAGAATTCTTTATAGATAAAAATTTTCTCGGTCTTATTTTCCTCAATTTTATGGAGTCTAATATAAAGGTTTTGAAAAATAATATTTTTTTTCTACTTGGATTTTCTCAACTCTTTCAGATCTTAAGTGTTTAATACATGCCCAGTTACTAGGTCTAGTTCTACTAAAGCAACGACTTAATTATCTAATGTCATTTTTTGTACTAGTAGCTGTATTTCAGGATAGCTGCTCCCTGCCAGGTCATTCTAGTTCACAATATTAATCTAGTCAGAATGTTTTGAAACTGATGAAATTGAAAGTTAAACTAACAATTGAGCCAAAAATAGCTGAAAATTTTTCAGTCAATTTTTGTTGGGTTGGGGGTTTTTTCTGTTTTGCATTTTGTTTGTTTGTGGTTCCTCCCCCCCCCCAAAAAAAAAAAAAAAAATTGGGTTGACAGTACTCCATAGGTGTGGAGTATTTTCATTTCAAAATTACTTTTTGTTTGTATAATGCATCATATAAACTATATTTTCAAAGTATTTTAGAAGCCACTGAGAGGAAAACACTTTGTTTTACCAACATGGACTTTTAAAATTAATCCAAAATAATTTCACCATTTCTCAGAAAATTTCAGTCTTGTGGATTTTTACTTCTGTTCAAAACAAAATCCGATTTTCATATTTTGAAATATAGATGTTTGTCCTAATAAAACAGAAATTCTGAGTGTTGGATCTTTAAAGATGTAATTGAAAGTTCTCAAGTTAAAATGTATTTGTGATTTCTTGTAATCAAAAGATCTTCAACTGTATATGTTGCAACAAGACACAAAGTTTCAGTTTAGATATGTATAAGTGAGAGTCCTCTTACCAAAGGAAAAAGGAGGCATTTTGCAAAATATGCCGGCTGATCTGAGTTTGGAATTTTAACTTCAGGGAAATAAATACTGCATTGCAGAGGTTCAGTAAGACAGGCTTTGTGTTCATCCCTGCCCTTAGGGGGAGAGGGGACTATGTTTCATGACTTTTGTAGATATTTGCAACAGTCAGTGTCAGCTGCCAGAACTGAGTGTCTTGATCCAGTCACATCTGTATGGTCTATAGGGCCTGAGCTCCATAGGATCCAGAATACCTCTTTGCCTGCAGTGTCTAAGATTTCCTGCCTGATGAGCTGAGGTTTGCTCCTGTCTTCAGAGGTAATTAAAGGTGATTAAAATATATCCAGATAAGAAGGTTTGGGTTCAATTGTTTTTTTGAGGGTCATGTTAATATAGCAGTCTCGATGTAATCTGCTAGGTATTAGAAATATCTCTCGTGTATGAGGTCTACAGAAAATAATGTCATCCTAAAACAGCAAATAAACTACCTTTTTTCCAAAGGAAATCACTGGAGAGCCAAGGTAGCTGATGCATAAAGCAGATTCCATGTAACACATTCAGGCATCGGTGTACCTTGTTAATGGTAGAAACTTTTCTGCCAGGTGAGCTAGTAGAAGGAATTCTGAGTTACTCTTGTCTGGAACTCATTATAGATTAATGACATTTTCTTTCTCCTGCCTTTGTCCATCTGGTCACTTACAATATCTCAGAACACATTTCAGCGGATGCTGCAGTCTGTGGATGTTCATGCAGTTAGAGACATAGTAAATTAGACTTACTGTGCATGTCAGTGAGCTATACAGAAAAGATTTGAACCATAGACCAGAATAGTGTGGAAAGAGTTATTATGATCTGTCAAGTCAATAATTCACATTTTAGAAAAGCCCTCAGTATAAATTTACAGTTTGGATTCATTTTACAACCTATCAGGCCATTAATCAGGGCTTTGTAAGGTCCCCTAATGCAGTTTTATATAATCTGTATTTTTATGTTTTGACATGATGGACTGTAACAGCTTAATTAAAATAATATTAAAAGGTTTACTGAATCCCACACTATCCAAGGATATCCAGAGCTAGTCACTCCATTGAAATGTACCCTGTTCTATCTTGTTATTACACAGTGAATGGGATATGTCCTGAAGCATCTTGACAGAGACCACATTCCTTGCAACATCTACACAAATAGGTAGAAATTGACAGAATGCATTTCCTTTACTTTGGCGAGTTCATATGCAATATTCACCTTTACCAAAACTTGTATCGAATATTAGCTAATGTGAATTCACATGCGGTCAGCTAAGATGGTCCAGCATTTAACAGAAATAGAGCAAGAGCAGTGGTATAGACAAAGCTGTGTGTGAACCATGGCATGTTACCGTTTATTAGGCTTTATGTTATTGAACAATCTGAATCAAAAGCCAGATGTAAATATGCCCAAAGTTGAGATGCACACTGTCCAAACTGAGATCTATATCCCAATTTTTTTTCTTTGTATAGCAAAAATACTGTGTAAGAATGAAAGATACTTGACTATTAAAGAAGTAAGCCCAGAACTGCATGGTTTGCAGCACTCACAGATGAGTGTCGCTTTGAGGACAGTCCTAAAAAAAAAGAAAGGCTAATGTACATCTATAGTAGTGGACAACAAGTGATAAAGGCAGCTTTAGAAGTGCAATTAAAAACCCGCATTGTTAATTTTTCACCGTAATAGTTGTCATAATGCCTCTGTCTGTACCTGAGGCTTCTTAGCCAGACAGATTTGTGGTCCATTCTGTCTAAATGTGGAACTGTAAATTCCAGGAACTATTTGGAAGGATTTTATGTACTGAAAGAAGTGAGGAAAACCCAAGTTGATCCAAGTTAGGGCTTTGGTTCCACCAGTGAAAATCTGAATATTGTTGTGGTTGGCGTGACTCTCATTTGGATCCTGGCCACACTTGCTTTAAGAGCTTCTCGCATCTCATACTGATGCATATGATCAATCTGTACTTAGGCAGTCCCACTTCAAGAAATACTTTTTTCAGGTTTTGTGGTATAAAGCTGTCCTGCACCAGACAGGTAGGCAGGAGATCTGACTCCTCCCTACCACACAGTGCTGATTTAGGGTCATGTTTAGATTTGAAGTTTGAATATTTCATCAAGCTTTATTCTATGCTGCACGTTAAAAGTCACTCTGTAAGTGCTCTTTGTTGTGGTATCTTCTCCCTTTTATCTTTCTGATATGTTTTACCTTGCTTATTTGTTCTCCCTGTGCTCTAATCTACTGTGGGAAGATGCTTCTTAAAAAAGCCTTCAACCCCTACCCCTTTTTTCTTCATTAATCTCTCTATGTTGTGATGAGTGACAAAATGTTACAAGGCATCACAGATCATTTCTTCCCTGAACTAAGCTACACTAGTGACAAGCATGGAGGATGAATTATCTTAAAATGAAAGATTCTTTTATTGTTCAAGAGAAGGATAGTTGCTTCAATCATTTATGAAACCTGTGCACTAACTGCTACTTTCATAGTCATTGTCTGGCATGCTGGGCCACCCATGACAAAATAGCAGTGTTGCCACAGAAATTTTCATAGTAGGTGGAAAAGGACTGTTTAAATAGATGGATTTCTAAACAAATTCATTGGTGTAATAGCTAGAATATCTCCAGTAGTGTCAACAGAGATGCAGTGTCTCTCCAGGAATTGCTACCCATCAAAGGCACCAAGGCCTTTGCTGAGTGATCTCAGTTTTGAGAATGCTGGATCTCATTGTTAACTCATGGTGACATCATTGCAACCAGACTGGAAATCATAAGATTTTAGAAGAGATGAAGCATCCACCTCTGTCACCCACCTGTGAGAGAGAGTGGATGGAGCCATAGAATTGTTGCCTGCCCAACCTCACCAAGACCATCCACTTGTTCTTATCCACCATCAGATCACTCTCTCTGCACCAGAAAAGAGAGAAATCCAATTGTCAGTTTAGTTCAGGCTAGCTAAAAGTGAAGTCCTCTTCAGCATCTCCTAAGTAATCAAGAGTTTGATCTTTAGAAAGTAAGCTTACATGGCTGATGCAGTCCCCATCCTGGTGATAGGTGCAGTGGAAAGAGCCTTGCTTGTATGAACCCGGAATGAGATTATTCTGTTAGTTAAATAGCATGCCTAGAAAACTGATCACACTAGGTTTAGGATTTGACAAGGAGGAATCATTTTGCCACTTAAAATGAAGTTTTTTAAGCCATGCAGGACTAAAGTGAACTTAATTAAACCTCTCTTTTCATCATCTTGGTCATATTTCTCAAGAGTGATTATAGCCCTTACCTATTGCTACTCCACTTACCACTGGCTGCAAAGGAGCTGGAGTTATCCAGTACTTCTCTGTTAGATCATTTATTAAGAAAAAGCAAAGCTTTCCATAAGAGTCAAAACTGCTTGCCTCTTTGATAGTTGCTCCTCCTAAGTATCAGGAAGGGGTAGTGTTCTTACCATTGTCTTGGTTTGTAACGTTTGTCCCGTTGTCTTGTTAATCTGAATTTTTAAAACCCAAACATAAATGCCTTTTTGCATTTGTATTGAGCAGCTCAGACTTACAATGAGGATTGTTTTAAATGTGCACCTGGAAAACAAGACAAAATAATCCTATATAACTGGCAGCTTAGGGACAAAGTACTACTATGGCAAAGTTTTGCTTTAAAAAGGCTCTCATAATGACCATTGCATTCATACTCAGTAAGTCCTTATTTTGTGTTTTGGTCATGGAAAAAGGTAATTACACTCAAGGCAAAACCCCCATATTTGCAGCACTCAATGAAGTTCGTATTTATAGTTCTTGTGGACAGCAGCTGCAGGCTATCAGCCTGGATCCTTGACAAATGGTTTTGACATTTCCTACAGACACCCCTCACGAAAAAGGCTTTTTATTTATTCTCAAATGTTGAATTCTGCATTATTGATCAGGTGCCATTCATTAAAGGCTGTTACTTGCTAGAAAGAATTACACAGTCCCTAAGCTACACACAACATAATGAATTATTCCGTTGACGAACAGCAACGTTAAAGGAATGTTAAGGTTGTGTGGTTAAGCACTGAAAAGCCAGAAAATGGCAGCTGAGGTTGAAGACAATGGGAATTTTGCCTGAATTAAGATGGCAGAGTTATAGCAGAGGGCATGTACAGAGTCTACTAACAAGCACTGGATATTCGTTTTAGGGAAAGTGGTTAGTAACCTGGTCTTTTCACAAACACTGACGTTATTTATTACAGCATTTAACAAGGCAGCAAGCAGTGGATGAAATCATTAGTGGTAGGGGTCACTAGGCAGATGGGCACTTTGTTGGCTGTTTCTCATTGCTGTAGAGTTGCGTTCATCAAGGAAGAGGGTCAGTAGCAGTGTTACGCTGTAACTACAGCTGAGGGTAAAAAAAGTTAGCAGCTCCCTGTGATGAGAGGCAAGTTTCACTTGTCAAAATACTGTTTCCATTTAGTTCTTACCTTGGGGCTTTTCTTTAGTTTTCATTATCTTTTTTGTTGGTCTGGTTGGTATCATTTTCCTTCTGTTATTTAGATAGTTATGTTCGGTACAAAAAACACAGGAAACCATTACAGTCCTGTGTTGGTTCTGCAATCAGACAGACCAGGATCAGTGCTAAGCATACTGTACCATCCTCCTTGTCTGCATACCTGGATTTCTTCCCATGGGAACACAGGAAGCAGTGGAGATGAGCTGCACTCCCAGGAACCATTATTGCAGGTACAACACAGAGATCATTTGCACCAGCAGTGTAGTCTTAGCTAATATGTCGTTGGATTTTTCCAAGTAAGAGCCACTACTTGTACCACCAGAGGCTGCGTTTGCTGATCCCAAGCTTTTAGGAAGTAATTTGCTCAGACATATGACTTCCTTGGATGTACTTTCCTTCAGGGGTAAGAGTCAGGTTGTAGTGCCTTCTAGAGGCTACTGAAAATCCCAACACGATGTTCACTACTCCTTGGAAAGTGATTGTATGTTAGGTCTGGGGATGGCATTAAAAAAAAAAAAAAGTTAAAAAATTTCTGAGCAACGATAAGCAACCAGAGCCTCAGCAACAGATTCTAGGGAAGCTGGGAGAGGCAGCTTCATGTACTGTATGTACCCAGGGGAGACTTTTCTGGGGCACTCCTCTCCCCACCCCTGAAAGCAGTGATGACATCCCAGAAATGGCACTACGAACATGCCCAAGCCCAATAATGTGATCAATGGGCTGTAAATTTGATTAAAACTAAAAGTTAACTCATTGGAGCCTGCGGCTCTCTCCTGATAGTGTAAGTTCCCCCTCAGTTTGTGTCTTGGTAGGATGCAAGTGACATGTGAGCCATGCAGGTATTGGCAAAGCACCGCTCAGAGGGGACCAGTGGGATGTCAGTGCAGCCCACTGGAGTGGGAAGCTCACAGAGCAGACTGTTGGGTCACTGTTGGAGATGGGATATTATGGAGTTATGGTGAACCTTTAGAGGCATGTTTTATGGTCTTGTCTTCTATTCTCTTGTCCCAGGCACAATTAATGTTTGTTTCAGAGGCATACAGAATCAAGCCCACCATAGCAATCTGTTCCATGGATTTCTGTTAAAGCTCAACAAATGCATTTTTAGTTAGAGATGGTATATAGCATTACAAATGGATCGCATTAATTCTAAGTGACTGGTTGCTTTGGCTCTGTAGTTATTGTGCCTCCCTGTATCACTGCCAAAGATAGAAGCATGCAGGTAGTATTAAATAGGATACAATGTGAAAGAAAAAGTAATTTTAATAATGGGTTTATGCCCTTGTAAACATTATGGGATAAGAAAGGGAAGAAGTAGAGTTCAGGTAGTCTGTTTAGGTAAAGCAAGCCTTTCTGGGATCTTAGATGATTCATTTGTTCTTATGCCTTATTTTTGCAGTTGAAAAATGAGCATAATTGTAAATATACGTCTTAATCCTGTTAGAAGCCTTTGCAAAGCTCTGTAGGATCTTCAGGTGAAAGGTTCACTAACAATATAAATCATATCCTTGCTTGGATGCAGATATTATAATTTCCTCCTTTTTCAAGTTTTCTTTTGTTGGTGGTTGTTCCTAATTCAGGTCAAATTCTCAAGTTGTATACTTGCAGGTAAATAAGGAATTATTGCTGAATTCAGTGAGGTAATAATGTATTATATTTCTCACTAAAGCATCTAGCTCTAATCCTTGAAGTCTCTGCTGATTGTTTCATGCAATTTATGGCGCTGGAGGCTGGTTATATTCCCCTTCTGCAGACTGGATTTCTCCTCTGAAAACCCAGGCACATATTAGGTATCTCACTGTATTGCCTAATATGATAATTGTACCTCCTTCCATTTATGTAGACTCACTTTAGCAATGTGGTCCCTTGCTTTATTTGGAATTCTTTTCCTTCCTATGAATTCTCAAATCTTTTTCCTAGTCGGTACCATGAACCGTCTCTTTAATTTGCTGACTGTCATTACCAACTGCCACTCCAAAGCTTTACACATCTTTTTCCATACTTATCTGCATTAAACTGCAATTTGTCACTTCTTCTGGTTTGGCTTAAATAATGTAAATCCTTCTTATCTGATTGCATTGCTGCTCATTATTTATGGTGCTATGCCATACACTGTTATGTGCAGACTGGGGAATCTTCTTTTGTATGCAGTCATGGAGATCATCTTTATAAATAATGGAAAAGCTTACAATTGTGATTATACATCTTCTGTGCAATACCTGTATATCCTTTGTTTCTCTGGCACTGAAAAGAAATCTCAAAGACATTCATAAAGGAAACTTTGTCTTTTATCTGCATTCTTTCCATAGAAATTCTTGCTTCTTTAGACAAAAAAACCCAGAGAGTCTTGTTCATCTGGGAGTTCCAG
Organism: Rhinoptilus africanus; assembly: GCA_013400135.1. Classification (NCBI taxonomy): domain Eukaryota; kingdom Metazoa; phylum Chordata; class Aves; order Charadriiformes; family Glareolidae; genus Rhinoptilus; species Rhinoptilus africanus. The sequence continues at coordinate 151,996 of VXBO01012988.1, read as the reverse complement.
TTCTCCTGAGAATGTATAATGTGAAGCCCTCCATGACACCCTTTCTCTAATTAGGAATAAGATGACCTGCCTGATTAAACTTACCAAGCCACATCCTGTACACCTTTTTCACAGCTTTGCAAAAAGGGAAACTGGGCCTCTTAGAAGTAACATAGGAGACATCAATGAGCATGCTTGAGATACTGCTACTCGTGATATTGTTGCTGCATTCTATCACCTTCAGACCTTGTGGCAGCCAAGGCAGTACAGTCATGTTTTGCTGGAAGGGCAGGTTTCTAGGAGGAAACTTTGAATGAGTGAAGCAAAGTTCTCCTCAGTCTTTCTGCACTACAACAGGATATGAACGTGGCCTATGAGGAAGAGCCACGTGACTTGCCACTGCCAGATCCCTCCCCCACAAAGGCTGATGGCAGCCTTATTGTGTAGCAAGAAAGATGGCAACCTTGTCTTCTATCATGAGAGCAGAGAAGTTCTTTAGGGAGGCTTGCCTCAGTGCTGCCGCAAATGTGTTTGCTGGGTTTTGTGAATCTGTCCGTAGGATCCATAGATACCAAGCCAGGCTGGAAACGAACAGAGCAACATTAGGTACATCACATGCTTAGGAGGCCACTACTGCACCACTTGGCTTTCTTGTGTTTAACTTAAAGAATGGAAAACATAGCCAAGCTGGGCAATGCTCTGTGTCTGGGACTATGTCGTGGTTTAACTCTGGCAGACAGCTTAGCCCCACACAGCTGCTTGCTCGCTCCCTTCCAGGGGCACATGTGAGAGAATCAGAAGGGTAAAAGTGAAAACTCATGGGCTGAGATAAAGACAGTTTAAAAGAAAAAGCCATGCACGCAAGCACAGTAAAACAAAGAATTCAATCACTGCTTTCCATTGGCAGGCAGGTGTTCAGCCATCTCCTGGAAAACAGGGCTCCATCGTGTGGAATGGTTACTTGGGAAGACAAGCGCCGTAACTTCGAATGTCCCCCCTTCCTCCTCCTTTCCTCAGCTTTTATTGCTGAGCATGACGTCATATGGTCTGGGCTATCCCTTTGGTTAGTTGGGGTCAGCCAACCCTCTAACTCTAAAAGGTCCCTGAAGTGAAGCAAAACAAGGAGCTCTTGCAATTCATGTCAGCTAACTGTACTTGCTACTCAGGGCAGAAAAATAAATTCTTATGGGAGTGAGAGAAGCAGAGAAAATTTTTGCAGTAGCGTGTTAGAGGTTTAAGTAAGGCATCTGCTGACTTTACCAGTAGGTGCATGCTTAACGTATCTGCAGATCCACTGCAGGGAAGACACGGCTTGCCAGCTGATCCCATGTTGTTCATGCTGGGATTGTTAAAGGCTGTTTTGATTTGTTCCATTCTTATGAAAATGCCACTAACAGTGATGTTTAAAGATATTCTCAAGAAAAAAAAAAAAAAGCAAGCTGAAATTTCATCCCCACACATGAGCTGAGCTAGGCTGTTGTTGACCCCATCACAGATTGCAGGTATGCTAGTGTGGATGCATGTGCAGGTATGCGAAGAGTGTCAGAAGCTGGGGAAAATCCTCTTCCTGCTTGAGGCAACACGCAGACTGCCCCAGCTATGCCGGTCTGAAATGCAGACTTCCCTCAAAGAGATCAGAAGGAAGCAAAAGGAAAACCAGGAACACACGGTCTGTTTGTTGCATGCATGGAAACTTAGTGAGAGATTGTTTCCATGACAGGATAATCCTCATGTCTTTTTTGTTATTTTTTTTTTTTAGAAGAAAGTTGCGGTGCTCTATGTTAATCTAGCAAATGCTGAAGTAGCAATGCGACAGTTGAGTGACTGGGCTGATGTGCATGCTGGATTCAGACGGTGCCGGTGTTCAGCACTGTCTTTTCACCATAGCAAATTACAGTGACAAAACTCAAAGCTACTGCTGACTCAAACAAGACAAGAGGTCACTGAGCCATGGCCTGTGACCTGAGCATATTTCACAGCAGATTTTACTGAATTTACCAATACAGTTACATAATCCAATTGAAAAAGGGCATGATCTTGATAAGGGCAAGTTCTTCAAATAGTATGATTGATGTTTGGGTACAGTATACCTACAGTACTTCCCATTACTGCTACAAGTGCAAATTAGTTTAACTGCTGTACAGGATGGGGTTGATGAGCTGGTAAAGTTTTAGCAAATACAGAAGAAAGGAACAGAGGGGTAGCTGTAAAAAAGAGGGGACCTGCGAGCCCTAATGGTATTTTTTTCAGTTGTTTCACTGCTTTTCCAAAGTATCAGTAGCAGTAACAGCCATTTCCACAAAAAATATGAGCAAACAGGCCTGAGAGTTTTCTCATTTTCTCACTTCTAAAGTGAAGCACTGAAGCCTCCAAGAGTTGCCTTTGTGAAAACAGAAAGAGAGGAGAATAAGGCCTGCCTACACATGCTTCCTGACCAGTTTACACTGGCATAATTTATCTGAGGTTTGGTTTTCTTTTGTTTTCAAATGTGACCAGGAGACCTACATTAAAACAATGTCCATTCGTACAATTCTGTATTTGTCTCATTTTGGCTCAGTCTGTTTATCTTGATCTCCGAGAATTCATTTTAGCATGATCAGTTAATTGTCTCAAAATCTGTAAGAAAGATCCTTTAAAATGCTTAACAGACTGTTTCTACATTCCCTGGGCACTACAGAAAGGCTAGCTTTACATCCACCATGCAAAAGCATCTATGTTCATAAGTGTTTGGGATGTCATAGTTTTCTTGTGCTGTAGTATTTTATGGCTGGCTACAGCAAAAATGCATGCCTGCCACCATTATTTACAACTGTAACAGTGAGAAATTACAAACCCCACTCTTCATTAACCTCCAATAAGGCTGTTCTTGCAGCCAGTGATTGCCATTACATTGATGGAGTGCTAATACAGCTCAATAGCCCCGGCTGGCCTGTCTTGCCCCTGACTGCACCGCAGCTCCTGCCTCCCACCACTACCCAGCACACGTCCAGCAGAAGCTGCTCAAATGACTGATGAGAAAAGCAGCTCATGAAGGCAAGCACAGTGCCCAAAGCAACAGCTGTCTAGCCCTGTCCGTGCAGTAATTAGATAAATGAACCCCAAATGAAATCTTACAGGCAAGAGTAGAAGGAAGTGATAATATCCCCAGTGTCAATCTCCAATTGCTTGTGTTGCCTCATTCCAGCCTCTGTTTGCAGTTAGTTGTGTTTGATACAGATTTGACACAGCTTACCTCTCCCACCTTCCGTGCTCTTTTCACTGCCGGTCCTCCAGACAGACCCCTGTGGGTACAGGCCACATGGGAGCGTCAGTGGCTGGGGATGGACTCTTGTTTTCTTTTTTTCCTATGGCACCAGTTTTACTCTGCAGAGCCTGCTGGACCTTTGTCCTTCTCCACAGAGTAAGAACATTTCAAAAGGTCCATAGTAGGTCACTAGTTGAGTTTAGCTGGGAAAAATCCTGCAATTAGCAAATTCCCTCTTCAAGAAATTGTTGATGTGTATATAGGGATGCACTAGATACAACAGGAGAAGGCAAAGGAACATGGTTCAGGCAGCTGAAATTGTAGTAGAGCTGATGAAAAGGTCTGTGCTTATTTTTACAGTACAGAAGCATAATGATATTACAGCACTTCCCCTATATCTTCCCTTCATGCTACTGAATGGTACCTGGGAAGAAACTCTTCAGTGCCAATAATTATGATTTAGAGACAAATTTATAAAAAATGCATATATATTTTTTACATATTCAGAAAATGTATATAAATTTATTTTAAAAATTGTGCATGTAATTTAAACACACACACGTATATATGCATAAAATAAATATATAGACAGAAATACAAGGAAACTCTGTTGAGGAAACCTAAACAGTGCAGCTCTGGTTCTGCTTTCATTTGTAGCATTGCGCATTGGGATTAATATTGTGGAATTCAGTGACTGTAGAATGCATTCAAAAACAGAACAAGTCTTTGCAGGCAGGAACTGAAATCCAGAGAAGTAATGGGGTCCTGTTGGATTGAACAGTTGTCAAATGAAACTCTCTGAACTCACAGGAGAAAAAAATATTTAAAAATGCTTCCAACATGAGCAGAATTAAGAAGTAAAGTTATAGCCTAGAAAAGACACAATAATGATGCAGAGCAAGTGGCCTGTTCTTTTATTCTCTCCCTCCACTCATAAGCTAGGGTAATTCTTGCTGAGTTCAGGTAGATTTGCATGAGTGTAAAATTAGATCAAAATTAGGCCCAGGTTGTTTGTTTTACCAACAGTGCATGCCTCAAGAGACTGCTTTCATTTTTCCCCATAGAAACAGTCAAAGGTGCGTCTAAGGCTGGGCGCTGCCAAGACCTGATCCCTGGGATTCAAATAAGAATTTCTGGCAGACTGAGTGGTCCCATTAATCGCAAGTGGTATCTCTTAAACCCTTCAATTACAAGAGATTAGTGTGAAACTGTAGCATTGGACTAAAGGAGTAATGACACATAGGAAGTGAAGCAGAAAACCTGCTTTCTTCTTTTTAAGAAGTTCAATTTACAGTTTATTTAAATATAAATTGCAAGTATAAAGTATTAGAGTTCTTAAACTTCACTGTTCAGTTAGTTTCAAATTAACCATACTGTATTTTTGCCTTCCCAAAAGCAGCACTGTGATCTTCAGCCTGTCTGTTCCTTAAATTAAACTGAAGTCTTTTAAGTCTATTAAGTTCCTGCGCTATCCCCATAGCTGGCTGAGTTATGTTTACCCGTCCTCGCGCTGCCTCCCTTGTGGCGTGGATTGCAGGGGCCAGCACAGACTCGAGCCACCCCCAGCTATAAATTGCATGGAGGACTGTGAAACAGTTGAGCCAGGAGGGTGCAGTCTCCCATCGTTTCTACTGCGTAGCTTAGTTGATTTACTCTTGTCATAACCGCTGTTGGGAAATGCTTTGCACAAATCCTGGGGTTTCAGTTACATGCATAATAATAGTGTTTAATAATGGACTGCCTACCTAATGGCAACTGCTAGTCCTTTGAGCCTGGTAGTGACTGAATATATCCATATGCTTGCAGTGAATTATGCTTCGACTCAGCCCATTGTACAGGTGGGGAGCGTAAAACGGAGACTATATCACTCTAGTTCACAATCGTACTGCATCTGAAGCGCAGACGTTAGGAGGGGTCCTAGCTCCCCAATCTCAGCCTGATTGCCAGACCACAAGCCTGCCTCTCTCCTCGGAAGATACCTCTAGCCCAGATATTTTAAAATGTGTTTTGGGCTGCCTAGCTTATTGGGCCACAGTTATGTATGCAGTTCTGAATTCCAGTATTTGTTTCTCAGAGGTGAAGTCTCCCTGTATCTTGCCTGCTTGTTGGGTTTTTGCTATAGTCACAGCTCCCATGGCACATAATGGACATGTGTTTTGCACAGACAGGATCTAATTTTCTTCTCAATTAATATAATGTAAATCATGAGTAATTTGAAAGAGTTACACTGGTGTGAAACTGGCCAGGAAGAGTGCTCTAAGGTTTCCAAATTACCAGATGAGTTCAAATAATCTATTTCTACTACTTGTGTTTAGTGTCTATCCCACTCATGTGCCCATCTTTATTTTGGCTAGCATGTGATTTTTGCTGAAGACTGTCACACAGATTTGTGTGCGCTGCTGAATTTGGATGAGGGACTGTGCTGCCCAGGAAAAGCATTTTTATTTTTCCTACAGCAAAGAGTAACTTTAGACAGCCTACAATGCAGGCACCTATATCTCAGGTAATCATTTAAAATGCCTGTGGTGGTACAGAGAAAGCAAGAAGCATTTTTGGAGTCCAACTTTTCTTATCTGGAAGGCAGTTTTATAAAACAGACCATGTAAATTAGGTGCTAGAAGTCCCTGTTTCTAGTGTTTACAATGGGGCCAGACAACTGGCTTGGATGGAGATAGCTCCTGCAGGCAGGTCTAAATGGAGGCAAGGGAAATTACCCACGATAAGATGTGCCAAAGCGCACAGACAGCTTCATCACACTTCAGAGTAAGAAGTGTTCCAGCTATCAGGATATTCCCACGTGTAATCAATATGATATTCCTCTGCCCTAACACACATGAACACGATCTTTTCCAGCCTAAATGATCCTATGATTCTACATAGACGTGACGCTTAGGGACATGGTTTAGTGGTGGACCTGCTAGTGTTAACAGTTGTACTCAATGATCTTATGGGTCTTTCCCAACCTAAGTGAGTCTATAAAGTCTCAAAACAAAAATCCCCAATGCACAGGAAATACAAAAGTTCATGACAATAGCAGTATTTGTACTGAGAAATGTCCATATTTGCCAGAGCTGAGGAGACAAATGGTCAGAAAATGTATGCTGTTAGACAACTCCTGGGACTTCTGAGTTGACCTCTTTTTTAAGAGTGGTTCATTCCGTTTATCTGATGCTACTAACTTTTTAGGATTTCTGTTAAATTGGTCCTTTACTCCAGGGAAAGAGAAAGCTGATGCCTCGGGTTCTATCACTATAGCTGTTGGAAGTTAGGAGGATTTGCAGTATTACTTCAGTAAGAAGTGACAGGTGTTAATCTGATTTTGTGTGAACAGGTTTAAATCAGGACCGAAACCAGTGATATTATAGTCTAACAAAACTGGTGTAGCTGAAGTTAAAACTGAATGCTCATACAGTTTGAGGCCAGAAGGAACTCTTAGGCTGCCTATATATAAAGGGTTTTTAAATTTCACACACTATCTGTTCTCTAAAACCCAAAGAAACTTAGCCCCAGGGTATTCAGTTAACTCTCCTTTGCACACAAGGATCAAGGATCTGGAGAACATGGATTCATAGCAGCGAAAAATATACATAAACTTATAGGGAAATTGTTTTCTACAGAGACCAAGTATTTTATTTGAAGTAGTTGAAGAATAGCATTTATTTTGGTTTCCAGCAGACCAGTCTAATGCTCTTGATATTGGCATCTGTTTAAAAATGTGGGACACAGTAGAAAAAGCCAAAGGCATCCAAGGTTGAAAATAGGAAAACAGATCAAGACTGATATTGCTCTTTGTTTTCTTGCTGCTCTAGGATTCACAGTGATGAACTCCCTGCTTTCCCTGCTAACTTGACTAGTGCCTCCCTTCTGAGCTGCCTGGAGACCTAGGGCTGAAATAAACATTCAAACCTTGCCTGGTTCATGTGGACTGAACGTGGGTGTTGGCTGCCTTCATCCTCAGTAGAAATGAGCTCCGCTTAGGGTTGGGATTAGAAGAATGCATTTGGCAAAATATTGTAAGCGGCTTTTTTCAGTTAGAGGTTAGGTTTTACAAGCAGCTCAGATGAGCAGTTGAGAAGAGAGCCCGTTCACACCCAGGCAGTGCTTTTCCTCTTTCCCTCAACTAATTGTGTAAAACTGAAATCATGTGCACAGATTTGTGACCATATAACCATCTAATGACAACTTGTTTTCCCAGCTTAAAATAGGTGGAGTCAAATTACCACTTTGACTCACAGATATATAGAGAAGACATCACAAAAATACTGAATAATACCAATTAATCTCTGATCTCATTCCATTGTCTTCAAAGGACTTGTGTCAAAAATGAATTTGCCCAGACTTTATTTCTCAAAGCAGCTGATTTATTTCCATGTGTGATGAGCTTAGGCCAGCGTGAAATGAGATCTGCATACAAAGAGCACCAGTCTCAGTGAGGCCAACAGGAACTGCAGTCTTGTCTAACTTTTAGAGCTACAACCTCCTCCCAGGGTGCATCTGCCGTTCCAACAGCAGATGTGCTCCCACCTTGTGCCAAGGGGTGACCCTTTGTTGTCGCTTGCATGCCAGCCATGGGTAGGTTTGATATAAGTGACATACAGTTCAGGGGCATTAAGATCAAAGTTCTGTCTGGTTGGTGTGAAATTCAGTCTGCTCTAGGACAAAGTGTGTGCAGGTGTGGCTAGGGCAAGAGCTGGCAGAGAGATGTTTGCCCTGTAAAGTTCGGGAACTCGTGTGTCTGCAGGTGGTGAATTTATGGGGAGAACCAAAGCCAGACCGATTGTCATGAGTTTTACTTACATCTAAATTGCTTACTGACTGGGCTAAGCATGCAGTGTAACCTCATTAAATCCATGAAGATGTATTTTTGTCTTAGGAATAATGTCTTATTATGTAGCCATTTAATGAGTCGTGAGCTAACATGTTTTAACAAATCTTTTATTGCTTATTACATTCCACTCCCTTGACAATAATTTCAAAATCTGACCATTAAAACAGGACTCTTTTCACAACTCTTTGATGATCACACTCAGAACTGAGCAGTTCATCTTTTTGCATTTGGATTAGAATCGGAAAGGTGTAAATTACAGATCCGTCTTTTATGTGCTTTTATTGATCAGACTGCTTCGTAGAAACTGCAGCAGTTCTGATATCTTAGCAGTCTAGATTGCCTTTCAGCTTTCTTAATTGGGCCACGGGGGTACAGTTAATTTTCAATTTATATTGAGAGTAAGACAAGGTAATGTAATACCTCATCATTGTACTTGAATAACATTGACACTAAACCACCATAATGTACCTTGTAATTTTAAATACACAAGTTGCTTGTTGAAGTAGTTGGAGATGAGTTCTGTCTTTGCTCACTGTGTATTTTAGGCCAGATTCTGGCTATAATAATTACTGTGTCTTCTCTGACTTCCACTGAGACACCAGCTACAACAAGCAAGTATGATTTGCTCAAGAGTAATTGGAAAGTTCATTCAACATATCAGTGTAGAGCACACAACAGACTAATCAACACTCATCTTTCTGTGTGTTTGCTGACAGGTCAAAGTCATGGTGCGCATTTCTTCCACCCTTGCTAGAGACACGTCTGAGTCCAGCTCTTTCTTAAAGGTTGACCCCCGTAAGAAGCAAATCACGCTGTATGACCCATTGGCCTGTGGAGGTCAGAATACTTTCCAGAAAAGGGGCAACCAGGTTCCACCCAAGATGTTTGCTTTCGATGCAGTTTTCCCCCAAGATGCATCACAGGTAGGCAACGTATGGTGAGAATAATTATATAAACAATAGCATGGACCCAAATTCGTTCCCGCTGTAACAGTAGTACTTTCAGTAGAGTTACACCAGGGATGTATTTGGTCCTCTGATGTCATCAATAGTGAAGTCAGTTTATTAAATTTTATCTTGATAAGTGTGTGCTTTCTTTATTCTTTACTGTAAATAATAGCTCCTAAAATTATACGTGCAATAAATGTGCTAAATGGTGCCTCATAGGCAAATTCTGAATATCAACAAGTTATTGTATATTATAAAATTTTATTATTTGGTGTATACAACGATCTGATCAGAGCTGCAGTTGTCTAATGCAGTCCTCTATTGATTATGCAGTCAAAAATTATTTATACAGTGTTCTATTAGTCTACAAATCTTTCTTCATATGTGTATATTCAGATTTCTTATTTTTATTAGACTTTGTTTTGATGAACTATGTTACCCAAATGTCATGAGGAGGACAGTAGAAGAATTAAGTAGCATTGCAAAGTATAATTAGAAAACTGTACTGAATGGCTGTTTCTGTACTTATAAGCTAAACCCAACAGAGACAGGACTCAGGGCCAGCTAAAGCACTGTTGTATGACCATATCATTAGGTCAGTCCCTGACCTGGTTCTGGTCCAGGCAGCTAGCACCTCCCAGACTAATGCCTGGATGCAGTTCAAGGGCTGGCCTGTGAACAGTCCCTTTCTCGGCCCATTTTATTTACTATTATAGTGATCGCCTAGAAATACCCATGAACAAGGTGAATTTACATGATTTATTATCAAATGCAAAGTGCTTCACATAAAAGCTGGAACTGCAAATTCTGATTTAGTTTCACCCACTATAGATAGGCAGTTGCTGCAGAAGCACTGTAGACCATTCAGCCTGCTTGAACCTTAAATCTAAGAATGCGCAGGGTAAATTTGTGTGTTGTACTTCTTAAGATACTGCTACAGTCTTCAAGATGGAGCCTACTGCTGCTAAAAGCTAAGATGACTCATAACAATGTAGAGAAAAAATAAGAAATGTCACTTTGCTAATACCAAAGAGGCTGTTTGTTCTCCTTACGTTCTTTACCCACCTGCTAGTGGAATTGAACTCAGCCCATAATTGGGCAAATAATAGAGTCTGTAAAAATTCCTCAGTATTTGATTGCTTTCTAAGTAAAAATTTACTTTTAAAGTCTGCTAAATAGGCAGTTGTAACAAACCAACCACATCCCTGTACAGTATATGTATTTTGTTTAACCCTACAAAGGATGTTGATGCTTCAGCAAATGAAACTTACTTGACACAGAGGGAAAGTCCTGCTTCATGTGCTTACACAAGTAGGTCACATGAATGAGACAAGCAGGATTAGACCTTTTGGTGCTTCAACATGCTGTCTGGACCACTGATGACATTATGACCATTTTCCAGTGAAAACACTCTATTGATTTTCCTTGTTATTGTTAATAGTTTTCTGTCTTTTTTTATTCTTTTTTTTTTT
>VXBO01012988.1:109063-141504 GCA_013400135.1 Rhinoptilus africanus | reverse complement strand
TTTTTTTTTTTTTGATACTTGTAATAGGCTGAAGTGTGCGCTGGGACCGTGGCTGAGGTGATCCAGTCTGTTGTCAATGGGGCAGATGGCTGTGTGTTCTGCTTTGGCCATGCCAAGCTTGGTTGGTATTGTTAAATTTCCCTACTCAAGCAACAAAGTGAATATTTTTAACCCAAGATTGCTAGTACATTAGAGTAGGGAAAACAAAATTTCATTTGTCTGTGCATAGTAATTGCATTTGAAAGTGGTCCACTGTGCATGACCTTGTACAACACCTTCACCTCTCGGTTATAAATCTACAGAGATTGCATATTGTCTAAATGTTGGACAGCATGCTCTTTGGTGCAGCAGTTCTATAGCAGTTTTTGGCATTGTCTTCAGTTGTTATTGAATGATCCAACAGTGACCTACAATTTTACAAACATGCCTGGTATTGGAGACTTTGCCAAAATACTGCTTTTATCAAGCCGTGTAAAGGCTCTGAGTATCCACTCAAGTACTTGATGTTTGTGATGGCGGTATTCAAGTGCTGTGACAGGGCACTCAAATAGTTTGATTTGTATTCTATTCCCTGATTAGACAATTCGCTCATTATTCACTTCCTATTCTAATCTAGTGCAACCTGGTCTAGTGGAAGGTGTCTCTGCTCATGGCAGGGGGGTTGGAACTAGAAGATCTTTAAGGTCCTTTCCAACTCTAACCATTCTATGATTCTGTGTTTCTGTCTCCAACAAATCCAGTTGTAATGGTTAACTGAGTATTACCAATGGATCAAAACTCGCTCTTTGCAAATGAATCAACAGCATTTCAGTCATTCATGGAAAGATGATAAAAAGGAGAATCATCATCATTAACACATTCTTTTGAAATAACTAAATTTCAAAATTAATCATGTATTTTGTTCATGCTTATCTGAAAGTATTTTGAAAATACTGTTTTTAACGAAGAGGATTGTATTGTATGTGTGCAATGATCTCCATTCTTTACTGTCTCAAAGAAACACAGATGTACACACACACAACTTAAAAGGATAATTCACTTTTTCAAGCAGTAAAGAAGAGCAAGGTGTATCAGGCCGTGATTATCCCAAATTATTGGCAACAAAAACTGGAGAGTTCTGAATGCTGCAATACCACCAGCTCCGGTACAATGAATGGAGCAGGGACACTGGTCTACCTATCCATAAGGCCACTCTTCATCAGAGAGGAGTAGCACTAGGATGAGCACCTGGATATTTAACCCCCTGTGACATGCCAAATATTAGGTGGCAAATGAGATGGAAAAGAAAGCCACTGGATAATGGTGTCTCACAAATGCCACATGTCCTTCAGAGAGGTGGCCTAGCTAGGGCTCTGCTGGAGCATGAGTTGAGTCTCTGCAGTTGCTTTGTTAACTGCATCACCACCATTCCACCCACCACAGATAGACCCAGGCCTTGCCACAGACACGTGCAAAGCAATATTTCCTTTGCTGATCTTTTTCCACATACATTCAACATAAGAAATTAAATAAGGTAAAGAGGCCACAAGTACTTGCCTGAAAGGATGTATACCTTTATCATTTTGTTTATAGATTTAGGAGCTTTAGAAAGCTTGTCTAGTATATGTAGTGACACCTAAAGCAGTACAAGATCTAATCTGTGTCTGTTCTTAATAAGTAAAATGTTACAGCAGAAACAAGCCAAAGCTGTAATTTCAGAGTCAAATAATAGCAAACCAGGGGAAGGTATGATCCAGATAAAATATATTTCTTATTGTGGTCCCACTTAGGCACCAAATGACCACATGTACCTGTTTTTGGGGGTTTTTATGTTTGAAGTTACATCTTTATGATCCTGGTACCAGGTTTATGTCAATCCCAGCCTCAGCATATGGAGCATAATGTGGTGCTTTGAAGTGAAATAGTATTCAAAGAATAGCACACTCACAGTATCTAAAGCAGGGATTTTTAGAGACCATGGCACTCCTACTCTGCTCAATTTTCCCCACTATTCAGCCACATCAGAGGCTTCAGTGTTGTGTGGTAGGGACCTGCAGCACCCTGCCTGGGCAATGAGGGATGTCAGGGGAATGTTTGAGGTAATGATTTTTGAAAGCAGCTCAAGATTTCATCTGCAGGTTTTAAATGCTCTCCATTTTCCATGTACTTTTTGTCTGCCTGCCTATCTTTCTCCCTTGCTTACTGTCCTTATTGTAGAAGAAGTTGTTTTCATGAGGCTGTGCAGGATAATCTCTCTTGGCAGAAGGCTGTGAAGGTCCTGGGAGTGATGTTGTTATCTTTTCTCCACCCCCACCCACCCCCCCCATTCCTGACAGGGAAGTCATACACCATGATCGGGAAGGATGATTCCATGCAAAATCTTGGCATAATCCCTTGTGCCATCTCCTGGCTCTTCAAGTTGATTAATGAACGCAAGGAGAAGACAGGAGCCCGCTTCTCTGTCCGAATTTCTGCAGTGGAGGTGTGGGGGAAAGAAGAAAATCTGAGAGACCTGTTGTCAGAAGTGGCTACAGGCAGCCTGCAAGATGGCCAGTCCCCAGGTGTCTACCTTTGTGAGGACCCCATTTGTGGCATGCAGGTGAATCCAAAGTTCATTTTACACTGAAACAAGCAATGTGTCATTTTTTATTTCTTTTTTTAGCTATTGAGATGGTTCAAATTCAAGAACTACCCAGAGCATAAAGTTTATAGAGTTGAAAGTGTTTACTTTAAAACATGCAAGAACTTTATGACCTGCAGCTGCAGGGCCATCTGCTCTCCTGGCCTAAATATTTGTACCTCTGGTATAACTGATGTTGAACAGGGGCTTGTGTTTGCAATAAAACCTGAAAACATTCATTGCAAACAAAAATTCACCTCATTCTTTAAAAAAAAAAAAAAAAAGAAAAGAAAGTGTGATCTCTCTTTCGTAAAACAACAAACTAAAATATTTACAGTACTGCACAAATAACTGGAGGCCATTAATATGGCTGTTTATCTCTTTATAAACTACATTATTTATAGCACTTGCATTAGCAATGTTGTAGGAAGCATTAATCGCTACTTATTAATTGCTGCCAAGAAATAAAATCCTGAGCTGGGCTAGCCAAGAATAACTCGAACTCTTCTCAGGTTTGGAGTTTTAGCAGGAATGAGTAACTGGCTCTTGTGTTTCCTGGGTAACCGCTAGGAAGTCTCAGCAGCCCTTTTTTCGCCCCCCACTTGGTTTGAGGCAAAAAAAGGCCTATTCTTTCATTTTGCTGTTTGTGAGGGAGTATATCTGATTTTTGTATGAGTAGATGAAGAAGGAGCAAACCAGCATGATGGAGCTTGAATACATTCCTTCAACCTTAAAGGCGAAGGCTGCTTCCATCCAGAACCTGCAGAGCACTGCGTATCCAAAGATGGGGAATGGAGGGAGGAGGGAACAGACCTACAGTACAGGGTCATGTAGCCTATTTCCAGCTGCAAGCATCTAGAAATCTTGATTCACATCCACAAAAGTCATGAATCATGAGATTTTAAACAGCAAGTAATGAATTTTGTGTTTTATCTCTTTATGGTTTAAGCCTTTTGGACGTACTTAGATCATATTTTCCAATCTTTACTATTCTACCTAAGGACTACAAAGTTGCATTTTGGTTATAAATAACAGAGTTTACATTCTCACTTGACTCCTGGCTTCAGTGCTTTATGAAATATTTGCAGTGTCATGAGATCTCCCCCCTGGTATCCGGTAATGGGTGCAGTCCAGTGAGTATAAGACAGGAGATGTGAGTCTTCATAGTTCCCATTGGGGTGATAGATGGGTCAGTTAAAATCTGAATTAGGATACATATGCATGTTATAAATGTTACATAACTGTGTAACAACTAGCTCCTCCATACAGCTTAATTCTTTACTGTAGTATTTAAGCACAATAGCAATAATAATAAATATTCCATTATTGTTGCTTATTTTCATATAGATACAGACACAACAACCTTTTACAAAATGAATTATTTTAGATCAGTGGAGAAAAGGTAGCTCCATGAGACACCTGTGTACCTCTACGGTGTAAAATACTGAATGAAATTGTCAGAAAAAAAGCCTTTTTGACTGTGTTTACAAGATATAGTGACATTCTGGAGGTACGTGTCCTACACTTCGATTCTCCAAATCCTCAGATGAAGGGAGGATATTATATTATAGCCATACAGATACGTAAATCAGCAGTGTGTATAGCAAATGAATAATCACCATATGTCATACTGTCTGTCATTGGACCTTTCCAAGTATGAACATTTTCTTGTTGCTTACATTAGTGAGATCAGCCCCCAGACTGGCCTGCCTTCTGATTGCCTTATTAACTCCTTCCTGCCCTCTTCCCCCTTTGGAGAGAAAGCTTAGCCTTCAGCTGTGTCACCCCACCCTACACAGAGCCTTGGCTTTATTCCTCCTCAGGGTGATTAATGGTCACGAAGAGAAGACAGGAGCACTGTCATCTTTAGGAAAACTTAACTTTTAGCTGCGTTATATAGCAGGGGAGCAAACTCTGTGAATGGGAGTTCCTCGCTGTTTTTACACGAGACAAAACAAGTCTATCCTATGGGCTGTGGGCCAGCTCTGCATACTGCCAAAACTGATGCCATCAGATTACACTGTCACATGTCCCTTCCATAGACAAACTAATCTTAGGTGGCATGAAACATGCATGCATTCCTAACATTATGAGGGGTTAATAATATCTGCCTTCCTATGCTGTATATCTCCTTGGAGAGGGAAGAGCAGAACGGTGACTGGGACTGAGGTCTATTCACACCATGTGAATGTATGTATATTACCTGCCTTCTTCCATTTAATGGATGGCCCTGGCTCATGAGCAGGTGCATGAGCTTGTGGTATGAAGGGGCAGGAAAAAGGCTTCTCCTCTGTGTTGCTCCCCAAATGCTATGGTCCTGAACACAAGCTTCAGTCTTATTATTTCCTGATTTGTCTGTGGACTGCTCCCTTCTAAAACTTTCTGAAGGGGAACATGTAGTCCTGCCCCTACCAGTCTCCACCAACTGCTGAGTTTGGGATTGATGTGTCTTCCACGATTAGTTTTTTTCCCTTCTAACCATTAGAAGGACACAGTGATTGCCAGAGAGAGCAATGCAGGGGAAAAAAAGGCAGTAAAAATGTGAAAATAGTGAATAATTAATAAGCATAAATAGCTTAAAATTCTGGGAAAATTAGTGGCTAGAAAATGAAGGAGCAAATTTATGCATCTGACTAACCCATAGGACAGTTTTCAGTTGCTGAGGTTTGTTTTTAACAGCTGCTACCAGATGTTCCCCAAGTCAGAACCCTCAAAAGCCTGGATTCAATCATGGGGCTCCTGGAAGACACGATATTGTCACTACCAGGAGGGTCTCATTCCATTGGGCATCTCCTCCTTTTTGGTCCTGTTAGAACATATCTACAATGTATGTTGACTGAGGGAGGTTGTCTGGTAGTTTTGACTTTTGTGGGAGTTTCTAGGTCATTTCTCCCTTGTGTTAACCTGCAGCTCCAGAACCAGAGTGAGCTCCGTGCCCCTACGGCAGAGAAGGCTGCCTTCTTCCTAGACGCCGCCATTGCCTCACGTCGCAGCAGCCAGAGGGACTGTGATGAGGAGGATCACCGCAACTCCCACATGCTCTTCACTCTGCACATCTACCAGTACCGCATGGAGAAGAGCGGCAAAGGCGGAAGTAAGCTGTCCCCTCTCTCCCTTTGGTTTCCTCCATGCCTACCTGGAGACAAGCTCTGAACAGTTCTCCATTCAGAATGAGGTGGGGCCATTCATACCAGCAGACTGTCCACCTGCCTTGTAAAGACCCACCAAAGGCCATTAAAGGCCACTGGGGATTATTGTCTTCGTCCTCGGCACTGTGTGGGCCTCTGTGTCTGAAAAAAGAAGTGCTTTTCAGGTTGACTTTTAGTATTATCTTTACTGATATTGTTGAGGTCATGGATTAAAATATTTTGGGGATGAGAATTTATTGCCACACTTAAACTAGCTGTTCCCTTTCAGCACCTAAATACGGCACTGTATGTGTAAGCTTATTTTGGCACTGCATAAACTGTAGCTTTTCTTGGAGTTATATGATATTTTAATTACTGGCCCAACTACATGTGCACAAAGCACTCTCATGGTTCTTTGTAACGGCTATGGGCTTTTCAGGTTGGCTTGCTCCCTCTCTTTGCCATAGATGCTTTCACTGGCTCGTGTCCTTACTTCTGTCTCCCACTTATAAATGAGTACAAGATGCTTCCATGTCTGCTTATATGTTTCTATATTTTTCAAAGGTTTCATTTAACTCACACCATTTATATTTTTTTATTATATTTATCTTCTGTTTCAAGTATCCTAAACTGTTTATAACTGGAGATATACAAAAGGAGGTTTTTTTAGTGAGTTTCAGCGTTAAAAGATTTGTATAATATAAGAAGCACCCTCACCAAAAAATAAAACTTTCACATTAAAATTCTTTTTTTTAAACAATCATTTTTTACAGGGAAAAATGTTTGTTTGAAATACTCTAGAGATGTCTGCTTCTTTACATTTGTGGTCTTAAGCAATTCTGCAGAAACAGCATACACTTCAGCTCCTGGCTCTACATAGGTTATTTGTAATAAGGAACAGATTGCAAGCTATGATGTGTAGTGGGTGAACATCACTGCAGTATTAATGTGTAACGTTTGAATGCAGAAAATTTACATTGACAGTACTTATAAGAGAGAAAACCAGAAATTTGCTCTAAATGGAAGTGCAGTTTGCATGTATTTAAGTAATAACCCTTGTGGAATTGGCAGGCAGAAGTCTCAATTAACTAAAGGCTTATTAATTAACCACCCTGCGGTGGAAAGGAAGACTGCAAATGCTCAAAAAGACTGGTTCATTGGAATAAAGATGGCTGATTTTGAAGGAATTAGTATTACAATTTTTTAATGCTCCATCCTTTTTACTGGATGCAAGTACATGTACATCCAGTCCTTTTCTACTATTTTCAAATGCAATTAATAAAAGGGGGAAAATTATTTTCCTGTGGCTCTAATGACTCATTTTCAAAAAAGAAGACGACACGATCCTGTTGGATTATAATATAGCATGCTTTCCCCTCCGCCTTTAGTTTTATCTTTGTCTCATGGCCATACCACCTCCTGTCTTCAGATTCCTATATCTGAGTGGCCTCACAAGCCAGGCAGGGTCAGATCTCACTGATAATTGAATGAGCGGGGAATTCCAGCTGCTCAGAAAGGGCGCCTAGTGATTATCACTGTCTCCTGCTGTAATGAAGGACTTTTCAGAAAAAAAAAACCAACACTGTGAAGATAGTAGAGATACATAGATTCCAGTAACAGGATTAAAAAAGGATAGGAAAAAAAAAAAAAGGAAACCCAGCTTCTAAAGGATAAGAGATTGAAGGGCTGGCCAATGTATGATTTTGTTAAAAAATGACTGTTAGAATAATGTATTGGTACTGTACTTACCTTCTTGTTACATTCATTACCAGGAATGTCATGAAGCAGGCTTAGCACCACTGAAATAAATGGCATTGTGGCAGAACTGGCACAGTCATTTTTCAGCTGTCAGCTCTGCAAAGTCTCTGTGACCACAGACAAAAACAAGTGTTAGGATGTTCTACTTCTTTTCTCTATAGTTGCCAAGCACATTAGTGGAGAACTTGCCTAACAAATAACTTAATTTTCAGATCAAGCAAGTGGATCTGCCATCCTCAGAATGTCTTACTTTGACTTGTAAATTAAATAAGAAGGAAAGAGAGGGTAATTTCTCCTATTCTGGATTTCCTCAGCCTGTGTAATAGGAGTGTGTGTGGAAACAATATGACTGAGATTTCCTTTCATTTTCTTTTTCTTTTTTTTTTTTTCCTGATGTCCAGAAATCTTAGCAACAGAAATATTTATTACATATAATTCAGTAAAGTCACCTGCGGTCATTTTCAGTAGCAACTAAACACATTTCTTTGGTTTTCTAAGGAAATCATTGGCGGGATACTCAAAAAAGGTAATTTCAGCCTTCTGAGGCTAGCAGTCTTAGAGGACTCAGGGAGTCTTAAGTCTAAGAGTTTTAAGGAGTCGTGGGGAGGCAAAAGTCCTCCATGAGCAGTTCAGAGGAGGTGAAGATGTAGCTGCCTGGATGGTTCCCCAGTAAAGCCTGACTTTCTGCAGTGAGTGCAGGAGCCCATAATGCCTGTTAATACTTCCCCGTGAGGTGTATCCCACTACTTCCCACCACTGAGAGCACAGTGGTGAAACATCCATGGACATGTTTAGTGGGTTGTTGTATAATCTGTGGACTGTTACAGCATTTTGCATGTCTAGCCACCAACATTACTTTTAATCAGACATTTATTCTTCAGTTCTGTTTTGTGATACTCAGCATGACCTAAACAATATCGCAGTATAATTTAATACAGGCAAGTCCTGTGTTGCCTAATACCTGATGTAGCTGAAGAACTGACAGGACTTTCAAGAAGCACAAGGTACTGTATTTTAACAGTTGCTGACAGATGCTGGCTACATTTTTGGAATAATATTCTCAGATCTCATAGCATAAATGGCTTTCACAGAAAAAGTCTTCTCTCTTCTTCTGTCTTCTTTTGTCTTTCTTCTTTCTTTTTTCTCTCTGCTTTGCTTTGCTTTTATTTTCTTCTTTTTCTTTATTCATGTTTCTCTTTTATCATAAAAATCTACTCATAGTTTTACTGTTGCTCATTTCAATTAGCTATCACCTACAACTGAAATAGAATTATATATAACACATTCTACAGAAAGGCTTTATTTTTTTATAGGAAGTTTTGTGTCAGGCAAGGTATTTTGGTTGTAGGACTAAGCCATGAGCCCTGCATTTTGCAGCGCTTGCAAGATGAGGTATCTCTCTCCTTATTTTTTCAGTTTAGGTTAAGATGTTTTAAGCTACAGCTAATAGTTATATACATCCTTAGTAGCTGTATGTTTTCTATATTTATATATATTTTTTACAGTTGACTTTCTTTCTATGAGCAAATCTGCAAAATGATATGTAAACTTATTTCCTTCTACCTCCTATGGTACCTACATGTCTGTATACCATGGCAGGGTACCACAGCTACTGAATGCAGGGTCATTACAGAAACGTGCTTGTGCTGAGAAGCTCAACATGAGCCGGCAATATGTGCTTGCGGCCCAGAAAGCCAAGTGCATCCTGAGCTGCATCAAAGGAATCGTGGCCAGCAGGTTGAGGAATGTGATTTTGCCCCTCTACTCTGCTCTGGTGAAGACCCTACCTGGAGTACAGCATCCAGCTCTGGGGCCCCCAGCATAAGAAAGACATGGACCTGTTGAAGCGGAGGGCTGGAGCACCTCTCCTGTGAGGACGGGCTGAGAGAGTTGGGCTTTTTCAGCCTGGAGAAGAGAAGGCTCCGCGAAGACCTTATAGCAGCCTTCCACGACTTAAAGGGGGCCTTACAGGAACGATGGGGAGGGACTCTATCAGAAAGTGTAGTGATGGGATGAGGGGTAACGGTTTTAAACTGAAAGAGAGTAAATTTAGATTAGATATTAGGAAGAAAGTCTTTACTGTGAGGGCAGTGAGACACTGGAACAGGTTGCCTAGAGAACCTGTGGAGGCCCCGTCCTTGGAGGTGTTCAAGTCCAGGTTGGATGGATCATCGTATAATTCTATGATTCTCTGATTGATAAGACAATGAAATGTATCTGCAAACTTTTGTTATAAAGTCCCCATCATGTAGTTGCTCCCATCACCGTCTTTGTTTGTGAACTTGTCTCCCCACATGCTACTACATTTTTTTGCTAGATGCATAAGCTGAGGTGCTGTGTCAAAATGGCTGTGAATTTATTTGCATAGAGATAAACTCAGGTGTGAATTACCACTCCTGTTTAAGTTATGTTTGTGTCCTCAAATAGTGCTCTTAACTTTTGAGTTAAGATCCTAGAAATAAGTCTGCCTCTTCCTACAGGTTGCTTCTAAACTAGCTCTTGAGAATAGGGAGGAGTGGTCAAAGATCAGATGCCAAAAAAACCCCCAACCATCTAGGAAATTGTCTTGAGAGAGCAGAGAATTAGAAGCACTTCTGTGAAGTCTACGTAGTCCCCATCTTGGGTTCATAAGGAACCATAGGTTTTAAAGAGAGCAAATGCCTGTTAATTTTGGTGTTTCAACGGTAGCATCTTTTCACTTTAAATATAGTGTGTTGATACAAAGTAAAGAAGAAAAAAAACATAGAAAACCCTTGTCTGTTTTACAGAAACTATTTTCAGAACAGTGCAGCTTGTCCACAATGCATTATCCATGGCATGGCAAACCTTTTCTTAGACCCAGTGACAATGTAAAGTATATAGACTTAAAGCAAAGTTGAACATCCCACAGACACCACAGGTTCTTCTGACGATCCAGTATTGAAGATGGGAAAGATAAGAGAAGCTAACACAGGATCACTGCTCACCAAGCAGCAGTTCCCAGCCTGTAGTTTTCTGGACAGAGGAACAATAATGACAGAGAAAGAAACAGAGTCAACTCAGGTATAGGCTAATAGAGATGTATTAAAAAAACCCAAAACAACAAAAAACACACACAAAAAAAGCAGAGTGGTGACTCCCACAGAGTTAAACCTGCAGGAGTGGGTGGGTACTGAAAGCCTCGGCAATTTTTAAGCAAGTCCAGAGCGGACAGCAATGCACAGCAGTAAAGGCTGGCAGTGAGTTAACAGGACCCCTACAGTTTGTTGCTGCTAACATGAATTAGGAAAGGTTTCTGGATTGTTTCCTCTTCACAAGTCATGCTGAGTCTTTTGCCTTCCTGGGAAGCTGCTTTTGGAGGCATGTGCTAACTGATTGCTTTCTTTGTTTATGGCAGTGTCTGGAGGTCGCAGCCGCTTGCACCTTATTGACCTGGGTAGCTGTGTGAAAGCGCTCACCAAAAACCGGGAGGGAAGCTCTGGCCTCTGTCTCTCATTGTCAGCACTGGGGAACGTCATCCTTGCCCTTGTTAATGGAAGCAAACACATCCCATACAAGTAAGTGGTATTCTGTGTTGCACCTAATGAGAAGATGCTTGCAAGCAATGGGCTTGTCTGGGCCTGAGGCAGACCTGCGCTAAGCAGGAAGACAGGCTGCTGGGGTCAGTGCAGCCCTCTTGAGGTATGGCAAAACCTGCCTAGGGTCCAGTAACACCTCATCTCACCTCACATCTGGTATTTGCATCTGGTATTACACTGTATTTGACATGCAGGTTGCAAAGGAAGAAGCCTGCTGAAATAGGACTCGGGTGTCTTAAAGATTTTAAGGCTTGGTTTTCAGCACATTATAAGTTTGGGTTTTGGGACTGTTCAAAGATTCTTTTTAATGCTTCAAAGCATCTGAGAGACAGATTCATGTTTGCTCCACAGAGACAAACGTTGCTGACATAATGCAGCAATATAGAAAACATTATTTTGCTGTCCATTGTGTGGAATTTAGTTTCTTGAAAATATATGTCACAATCATAGAATCATAGCATGGTTAGAGTTGGAAAGGACCTTAAAGATCGTCTAGTTCCAACCCCCCTGCCAGCGTGAGTGTGCACGAGCATGCGTGTTTGTCATGAGATTCTTCCTGTGATCCAAGGTTACTTTGCATTTTATTGTTGCGTGATTTGAATCTCCCTGTCAGCCTTTCACTTGCAAAACAGAAGTAGGCCCTATTTGTCACCCTAGACAAGTAGCCTTTGCTACTGCAGGTAGCTTCTAGGAAATTAGAGTAATTGCTCACCTAGTGGGTATGTTTTGTACTCATTTCTCTTCACTGTTGTCTCAGCCCATTTGTCATTTGTGCAGGTCTGAAGGCACGTTTGGATTCATTACCCAACCCAGGCAGTCTTACAGACTTCCTGTTGAAAAGTTTCTGATTTTGTGGATGGTTTTGCTTTTCTCTAGCCTAAAGCCTAGGGAGTAGCAACTAGCATCACAGGAATGGCTTACAGTAGCACCTTGTGACATTCATTAGCAACTGCTAATGAATGTCACCATTCATCAAGGACATGTATATGAGAATCATCTGGAGTTAGGAATAACAGCATGACATGAAAAATGAAACAAGTCATTCACAGAGCATATTTCAGTCCATACATCTTACTCTCTTTATCATTTTAAAGGCTGCAAACATGATTATTTTCTCACGTTCATTTCAAGATTGCAAGGTATTGACAAGTTTTACTTCTTTGGTTTTGTCTTCATTTTGGAAAATAAAGATTAATTGAATTTAGTTATAATTTTATTTTTCTTTTAACATTTATTTTCCAAAATTCTTTGGCAGTCTGGGCTTAAAACATGCTCTCTGGAAATATTCCTGTTCCTGGAGCTCAGTGAGACTGGAATTCAGTTAGGGCCAACCAAATTTGTACATATAAACATTCATGAAATGTTTTGTGGACCAAGTACCTAGTCATAGTGTGAAAATAGTTTGAACTGTGCACTTCACAAAGTGTAGCTCAGACTGTGCCTATCAAAAACCTGTCTTCCTTCCTGTTGAATTTTAGGGGAATAGAAAAAATGATGTTAATGATGCTCCCTAGGGTAGAACTAAACATACAAGGAATAGTTACCATATACAACAGCTGTCCTTCCTGGCAGTGCCTGACTGGGAGAAAAGTGTTAGCAAACATGTCTTCTACTTGCTGCACTACCAGTCCCTTTCTGCTGTGATTCCCAGCTGTTGTACTTCTGAACTTACACTGCCAGAGCTGCCAGCACTCTCGCTCATCAATGTTTCTGTGCTGCTGAAGGAAGATAAAAGCTCTCTTCAGGCCAGCATCTCCTCTTGAATTCGCCCCTATAAGAGCAGATAGTATAGCGTAGAAGTATAGAGAAGTGGTTTGGCTTCTGTAAATCAGAGGCAATGTCTCTGTTTCTATGCAGGACTTTTAAAATATAATTTGAATAACATATTGGCAGATTTTGGAGCAGCTGTTGTCCACTTCTTGCTGAGAAGAGTGCAGAAAGCATTTTTTCCCAAATGTGATCTGTTCACGACCAATGGAAATAAGAGTCTTGGTGGCTGGGTGAGTGCAAACACTACTTCCTCAGTGGTCCGGCAGTACAGGTGTGTGCTGCTCCTCGGAGGAGAAGAGAGGAAGGAGAGGGGAGTGTGTGTGCTGCGTGGTAGAAGAGACTGATCATCCCATAGACTGATGTGGTACGTGTTCAGTAGCACCTCTTGCTTAAAGCAACAGCTAGCCTCTCTAGCTGAGATCATTTCCCTTTCTTTAGGGCATTCTCTTTCATTGTTAAGGGTAAAATTAAAATTTTGTTAACTGCCTTTTTTGAGTGGAGCCAAAGGAAAACAACGGAAGTGTTTTCTTATGTGACAGCAGTGTGCGTTGTGTGTTTGGTCTCAGCAAATTTCTGTAGAGCAGCACACAAAATGGAGTGTCTTTTCTTTATCTGAGCTGTTAAACAACCATTGAGTCTTTTATGGCAGCCTGTCTGTAGGCGCTGCATTGCTTCCTGGGAGCCCGGAAACTCACAAATTCATAGACATCAGGTTTTCTGCTACAGCAGAAATTTAGTTCTTTAAACTCTGAGAGGCTGCAGGCTCTTAAACTCCCTTCAGTGCTGTATCCAGCTTTATCTCCACAGGTAGTAGTTGTAGGGAAAAGCTTGTTCGGATTCATAGCTGGTATAAGCAGATGCTACTGCATTGCCTTCAGTGGGCTCTGTGTTTATGCCAGGGATGAATCTGCCTCTCTGCCTGTCGTCTCCATGAAAAACACATGCTGGTGTTTAGCACATTTTGCTTTTTTTTTTTTTTTTTCTTACCCGTAAGGCCAAGCCTTGGAAGCCATTAAGTTTGAATCTTTCTCCCTCAGGACCAACCCACCTGCTCCACTCCCAGGTTTTGGGAATATTAACAGAGATTGACACTGGATTTAGCAGGAACTTGTCTAGTAAATTTGTAAGAAAGTAATGTAGAAGTTCTCAGACACCAAAAAATCTTGTCCTGCATTCAAGTTAAACTCCACATGGGTCTGAAGAATGGGTAAGAATCCCTATAATGGGCAACGACATGCAGATAATGAGTGACCAGGCTGTCATTTCTGGGAGCTTGTATCTTTCATATATAGTCTCTCTTTTATTTATACTCTCTCTCTAATGTCTCAGTGAGTTATCTCTTTGTCACTATTAATGTCCAGACCTATTTTGAACCTTATTAAGCACATCATTCTGTCATGGTATGAACTACTGAGTTCTTCAAGCTCAGTATGTTGTAAAAAAATAGATTTTTTAATTTGACTTAAATACATTGTTATTTAATGTCACCTGTTTCTTTTGCTCTTGAGTTATGAGCAAATCCCTCAAAAGACTAGGCAAAAATTATTTTCTCTGCAGGAGTGTCAAATATCTTCAGAAAAACTGGAAAGGGGCACTTACAAGCCCAAGGAAGAGCTAGGGAGTCAGCTCCAGCCTTAACCAAGTTTGACAAGGCTCAGATCTGCTACAAGATGAGAGTTTTGCTAAGCTGCAGTAATTGTTAGTGCCATTTTATTTTTTTTTAAGAGCATTTCAGCTTTACATTAGTGCTGCATTATCTTCCTCTGATTGCCAAGATAAATGTGTTTTAAACCCTCAGATGAATACCCATTTGCACAAACTCCAGATACTGGTTTATATAGCTCACTATTCAAAAATTACTCCAGTTGCCAGGCAACAGTGGTAGTGATAATTCATGGTAATGCTGTTTTGGAAATAATCATTTTTATACATTTTAATGACTACAGGAATGTAAGGAAACTGCTTAGAAAAGTGCAAGGCTGTATGAATTTCTCTTTTAGAAATTGTTGTTTGTTTTATTTAATAGGCTTCTCTCTTAATGTACTATTGCAATGTGCTAGTGTTTCTGGAGGCATCCTGTATTTTGAACTCCATGCTTATGCTTATCCAAGGAGGGAGTCTTGTCCATAAAATAGATGGGCATGAGTCAAAAGCATGAATTTTATTCTTGGCACTTCTGCTTCTCTGTCATATGGTTGCAGTTACTCCCAGAACTGACATGCTGGTATTGTTTTTTTTTTAATCCTATCTGTAGGAAATAAAATGATATTAAGTGTCTGGTGCTACGTTGCACAGGAGGGTTAATGGCAGAGCCGTCATGTTTGAAGATCTTATCTGGTGCTTAAACCATGGGCTAATCCAGTCTTTCTTTCTGCATGACATTTGGAAAATAATTTATTTCTGTGTTTGTTTATTTATTCCCATTTATAAAACTGAGCGAGAAAAAATTCAAGTAGGATTTGTAAAGGGCATTCAGACTTGGCAAAAAGCACTACTTACATTTTAACTGTTGCTAGGACTCCGTTACCTTTTTTTTTTTCCACTTTTTTTAGGGTTACGGATGCATATAGATAGTCCTAATGGAATGTAAAATCTGTGTTTCTTTGGTTAAGGGTAAACTATTATTGCTTTTAAGTAAAGAGGAGAAAAGAGAAAGTGTTGCATTATAGTATTGTGGTATAGAAGATGAGCCTAAAGAATATGCTGTATATCAGATATTTTCTTTAAATTGTTAGTTAATTATTGGAGTAAAAATGAAAATGAGGTTTGGATGGAGCCAGTAATTCATTCTTTTCTTGGTCAAATGGATATATCTATCTGCAGTTTTTCATCTGTGTAAAAAAACCTATGGGTGAAGAGAACTGCAATCCCAGGTATCTTTTGTTTATACATCTTGCCTTTGCGTTTATAGAATGAGTTAGATTATTTTAGTCAGAAGAAATATCAGTGAAAACTTTTCAGGAAGAGATAAGGCAAGCTAAAAACCAGTTCACAATATAATTCTTGTACAATAACCGGTATGAGTACTGGAGATTTTATCCGTGTTCATGAGCTCGTACTAAGTTTTGTGGGATTCACACAACAATGTCTGCTCATTAGGCCTAAGAATTCAGTGCAAAATTGAACTATATGCTCAATGAGCAATCTGTTTAATGGTTATTTCATCAGGGCCTAAACCTAATTTTTTTTTTTTTCTAATTAAGAGATTTCAATCACTTTTGCTTTCCACTGCTGCATCTACTAGTCTTCTGTTCCTTGTTTTTGCTTCTCCTCAAGGAGGACATGGTACAAATACAACAAAAAGCCTCAGAAAATGTCTGGTGCTGCCTTTGGAATCTCCAAAGGCAAAACCAAATCTTTCTGTGTTAATTTAGTATGGAATATATTAGAAGTGGATGAAGAACTGTTGTGCTTTTTTACCTGTGGAAACATGAGAGCAGAAGGGGAAACAAGCAAGGAAAATGAGGACATGAGTGACAGCTAAAACAGAATCACAGGACTGGAAAATGTCCCAACATGAATGAGAGAGCTCCAAGAGACACTGAGAGAGTATGTACAGCAGACAACAATCCACAGAGAAGAACTGGGAAGCGAAAGAGAAAAAGAAATGAGCCCATTCAAAAAGAGGAATAAGCCTAAGAAATACCCCTGAATGATGCAATTGTAGGAGAGTGGTCAATAGAGATTTTGTTGAATGTGAAATAGTTCCTAATTAGCTATTAAAAACATGAGCTGCTCAGGAACAAAAGAATTTTTCCATGATGTTGGCAGCCAAGTCATATGGACCAGAGCCTTGTCTAACAGACACTAAAGCCATTGGAGCAATGCCATATTATACCAGCTGAGGACCTGGCCTTAGGTGCATGCTCTTTGACACTAGCCAGAGTGCTTTGGCAACATGCAAGAGCAATGCAGTTGCCAGCAAGAGCACTGAAACACTGTCAGTGCAGATATAATGAGGACTTGGAGCATCTGGCAATTACTTTCACCTTTGGGGGTTTTCTGTAGCTGACAGTTTTACTAGGTTGAATTTCTGTCAGTTTTCTTCTTTGTTCCAGGGAACTACATAAAATAGACGGAATCAGGGATGTGCAGTCTGTGAATGCAAGAAAACTTCTTGCGTTTTATTAGAGTCATTTAATCTGCAGCTCAGGAGCATGACGATAACGGATTTTGCATGCTCCAGCAATCGCTGTTGTAGTGTTCATCAACAATGCACTTTATTGTAGGACACTTTGTACAGCTGATAGTGCAGATTTGAGCTTTATCTGCACGTGTCTTACAGTACTGTGTTTCATCATCAAGTTAATGAGAGATAGTAGACAAAATCCTCAAGGACAGCTTCAGTGGAGCTGCCATTCGCCAGCTTTGGGTTTTCAAGTCAGTCCTGCCAGACTGGCAACATGATAATTATTGGATCAGAGGTGTCTGCGTGCCATGCATGTGTAGTAGATGTGAGTATGTTGCACTTACTGACCCTGATCCCGTTACACCAGTTTTACAACAGACCTCAGTTGACATAGCTCCATTCCGCACAAATGTTCAAGTGGGAAGAATCACACCATGTGAGCTAGCTCTTTTAATGCTCTTTGAACTACTCAACAAATTACCACTTTACAGATACTGTAACAAGCAAATAATGATGGACTGCAAAATGAAATGAGAAGGGAAGTGCTTGTGGTTTATAGTCAGATTTAATAGCAATTACTAATTGCGTTTAAATAGCCATTCCTATCAGCAACAGATAGCTGCATCATGGAAGGACACTACTTTGGTCCCGGGCCAGCACAGACATGACCAGTAATGAACAAGCAATCCAGTAGCGTGCAGTTATTGCTGAAATATAACTTGAGTGGGACCCAAATAGGCCATTGTGGCGATTTCATATACAAATGAATCTGTACTTAATTCATTAAAATGGCATTTTGAACCTTCAGTCAGGGTATCCAGCAGTTTATTCTCCCCTGTTCCACCACTGGTTCAGGCTCAATTGAACATGAATACATTTTCTCTCATGGAAATGTGGTGATAATTCATTTCATGTATAATTGAACAATTTTTAAACAGTCCTGTTCTTGGAATAACTAGCTCTTGTGCAATGCAGCAAATTATTGAAAAGCATGCAGTAATATTTATTAGCCTTACTTCACATTTTTGGTTATCTCCAGTTTCTTGAATAGTTGCATATGGATATGATGTGTGAAATTAACTTTCGTTTCCCTACTGATCCTTCTTTCCCTGCACAAAACCAGTGTGACTTAGGGCAAGAGAGCAGAGACACCCCACTGCAGATGACCAAAGAAAGTGGCTTTTCTTTGTATAGTGCCAGTATGTAGCCCCTTATTCAGAGTTGGGGATCTCATCGCTAAGAAGAGGTTGCAATCTGGAGAAAATTTAAAAGCAAAACAAGAACTATGAATGGGCTGAGATGAAAGGGAAGAACACTGGAAGAACACTG
Source organism: Rhinoptilus africanus (assembly GCA_013400135.1). Taxonomy (NCBI): domain Eukaryota; kingdom Metazoa; phylum Chordata; class Aves; order Charadriiformes; family Glareolidae; genus Rhinoptilus; species Rhinoptilus africanus. Next base: position 123,234 of record VXBO01012988.1, on the reverse strand, counting down.
CACCAGAAATAAAGCTTCATAGCTGGCAGGAAGAAGGAGACCTCTGAGAGGGGAGATGACAACTACTCCATAGTATTTGAAGGATGTGAATGCACACAGGAGGAGAGAATTTTTTTTGGTGAGACAAAGTGTCAGAATGATTTCTTATCCTTAAGTAATGAGATAGAGGAGTATAAACTTCAAAGCGTGCTAACAGTGATTCCTGTTAGTCACTGGAATAACTTTCCAAGAGCTGAAGTGAACGCTTCATTGGTAGAATGATTTAAAAGCAAAATAAAAATGCTACTAATATTAATTAACAGTTATATAATAAACAATTCCAGATTGTTTAGGGGCAAGGCTTATGCAATTTCAGTGCAGAGTTCTGGAGCCAAATTTTTAACGCTTTTCAGTAGCTGTACTTCCATTTTGATAATTTATCTTCATACTTGTTTGGAAAGTGTTTGCATGTGACAGGTAGTTATACAAATAAACAATAAAACATGTTCTAATGTGTCTACTAGAATCTCCTCTGCTTTTAGGAGTCTGAAAACTAGCAGTCAGCTGGATTGTTACACTTGAATGGCATCAAAGAAATCCAGAAAATCTCAGCAGTGTCTTTCAAAGACTCTATCCTAGCAGGGATATGGGATGTCCAGTCCATTTCTGTGCAGATAATTTATCTCAGTTAACCACTTTTCTTCCTTCATTATTTAGTTACACTTCTTTTTTAAGATCTCTTTCTCTTTGAATTGCAAAATCAAGTTCTCACAGTGCTTGATCCAAAACTCAGTGTAAGTCAATGGAAATCTTTTTATGGGGCTTTGGCTTAAACCCACAGATTAGAAAACATGCTTATATCTAATTAGATGAGATAATCCTCAAATCCTTGCTAAGGGATATTGTATACCATAGTTCATGTTCAGTATTTGATGATTAGCAGCTTATTTGTTAAAAGAGGTAGTATGTGGTTAAGTGTTATTTAGTGATGAATTTGTTTGGGATTGCAAGTGATGTGATTGATGAAATTGGTGAATGAAAAAATTGGAAATGTACAATCATCTAATGACTGGTTGCAAATGGGTCTGTAACCATGAATTTGGAGCTCAAGGAGGTTATACAGAAACTTGCCACAAATAGGAACTTGTGACTACTGAAGTGGTACAAGCAGACTGTTTGATTTTCCTCTTCGAGGTATATAAATAGTATATGTGACCTTAAGTTAAAAATAAACAAAAACTTGGGTTACATTTTCTGGGCAAATAGCTGAACAGTTTTTCTTCATACTCTTTCTTTTCTTTGACATCACCCCATTAATGGAGTGAAAGGCCATAGAAGCTTTGAAGAAAACTACGTGGTTGTAAATACAGAATACTTCAGCCAGCTTGTCCTGCTGCTTCAAGAGCATTTGAATAGCATTGCTACTGCAAGATGGTTTTTTCCACACAAACTTTTATTGAAGTTCTTATTTTTATAATATGTTTGAGAGGAAAGCAATGAAGACAATCCTCTTGTGCTCTTCAGATACCAACTCGCTTCTGCTGGATGATCAAAGTTTTCTGGCTGGTGGTTGCCTCCAGGCCTGTACACAATGAACAGATGTGAAGTGAATTTTTTAAAATATGCATTGACTTTTCAGAGTTAAGCAGGCTGGTTATCTTCTGAAATATTAAAATTATCTCTCTCTTCTGCTGCAGAATGAACTTGTTAGATTATTTTAGTTTTTAAAATTTTGTTTGTTTATAAATGCCATCAGGTGACATGCTTTCTAGCAATATGTGACAAGACTCAGTAAAATTAACTTCAGACAGCAGGTTTAACTGTTTTAGCTGTATTTTTTCTCATCAACCCATTGGCAAAACTGTTCTACCTGCCATATTTAAAATTATTTTCCAATAGGTTATTTTTGAGGGCTGGGGGTAGTTACTAAATTCTCCCTATTCCTTAGTTTTGCTCTTGGGCAGAAATAAAGCTTCACTCATTTTGAAAATTAATGACAAAATGTAAGTTCATACTGTTGGAAATACCATCCCTTTTGGCTCCCTTTAGTACGGCTGGTTCTGAAGGGCAGAGAGCTGGGTACCAGCAGGATGGCAGCATCTGTTTAGCGTGGTGTTACAAACCTGGGAGCTATGGAGATACAGTCTTCAGTCTCTGTAATTAGAAGAAAAGGAGAAAGTTGGGAGCAGTCATAGACATGAAGGTATTTTGGGGTTTGGAAATGGACACACAATGTATTACACTCTGCAGGAGTGGGTGCTCTTCCTGATTGAAGTCTCTCTCCTGCTTCTGTTGCCGTAGGCAGCTTGCACAGCCTGCAGCTTTCCCAGGTGTCCTGCCTGCCTTCAGCTGGAGCTCCAGAGGGCAGGACTCTCACATAGCTCCTGTGTCGCGTGTGCCCGTCCCTTCAGGCAGCTCGGACTGCATTAGGTGCCTGTGCTGCTCCACTTGGAGACAGCCAGAGAACAAACAAGGGGAAGCACTTAGAAGGTGAACTGTTAGAAGCACCTCATCATCTCTGTGGAAGTGGGACCTGAATCTCCTTGGAGCAGTAATTTAAGGATTGAACACAATTTTCATGTCTGCCTACAGCTATAAACAGAGTAGCAGAATCTTTTGTGCTCCCAGACTGTGTTTCCTCTCTCTTGCAAACACCAGTTTTCACAGGCTCCATGTGATGCGCTTTGAAGTCACACGCCTGTGCAAGAGGACAGGAATTAGATGCAGTATCCGCATTTTCTACCCAGTTGGCATGTACTGCATAATGAAAAAAAAAAAAAGTTTCCAAAGGTACCATGTTAGAGAAATAATTGCACTTTTTCAGAGAGGGAGAGAGAGTATTCTAGGAGATGTGTGTACTCAGTCAGACCCTGCTGACATGCACCTCCTGAATCCTGCTCATCTCTCTCATGTGTGGACATTGCTGGAGCGATGGAGGATAGTTTTTCTCATGTCAAAGGGAACTGAGGGTAACTGCGAGAGTTTACACTTATGTGAAAGAATGGCTGATGGAGGACTAAAGCCGAATAAGATTTGACTCTGAAAATACATGTGTGTGAGAGAACGAGTTGGCACCCTATCACACTGTGCTCCAGTGAGATTTGTGAAATGTTCCTGTTTTTTTCAGTTGAGGGTTGAGACTGCTTACTGTGAAGTGTGTTTTACAGAAAAAGTGAAGGTGTGCTTTGGTAACCTTTAGGATCTTTGCATCATACAGAATATAAAATAAGCCTGTTAAGCTGGTAACAGATTTTTTTTTCTCTTGTTAGGTGACTACTGCCATTTTGGATGGCCATGTGCTGTGTAATGTCACACTTATCAGTGGCTGTTGTTGGTTTTGAGCTACTCTTGATTGCAGTCCTCTGTGTGTTCCCTCACCTGGAATCATTTATGTGTGTGTCAGATACAAACTTCAAGATTACACAACTGGCAAGGTCCTTTGTGTCCATTTGCAGGTGCTGTGTCAGCTCTCCTCATGCTCACCTGAGCCCACCGAGCCCCAAGGTGATGAGCTTGTTGTCTGGGGGAAGGCTCTGGCTGCTGTGAATCTGAATGTGATGCTTTGGGTCTCTCTACTGTATGTGCCCCCAGGGGCTGTCATCTGTCTTCCCAGCAGGGTCAGGGCTTGTTCAGGCAGGGACATGATGCTTCTGTGGTGCTGTAGCAAAACTCTCTCTCTCTACTGATACCACAAACACATCTGTTAGGTATGCTCTGAAAATGTAAATGGATTTTGTCATCCTCCCAAGAAAATTCATAGTTTTACTTAAACTTTTCTATCAAACATCTTTTTTTCATAGAGAGATAAGACAATGAAAGCAAGGAATTACAAGCAAGATAACAAATTGGCTATTGGAAACAGATACCACAATAAGGTTTTCTTTAAAACTTGGGTCGTTTGATTGGAGAATAATTTACATTGTTTAATATATAAGATTTTGAATTTTCTCTGATAAAGCTAATATATCACACCCATGCAAAAGATAGTATAGTCCTTAAAAATACATTTTAAATTCCATTGGCCAGGTTCCATCCATCAATGGTGCTTTTCTGTGGAGCAATACCTGATTCTTTTAAAGAATCTCAGCTTCATGCTAGTAACTGTTCAGATGCCTAATGAGAGGGCAAACTCTGCTGTTGCTAAAGGTATCCTTCGCTGAAGACCAGAGAACAATAGATAACTGAAGAGAGTAACAACAATACACCGCATCTTCTCAACAGGGAACATTTAGCTGTGGGCTATGAATAAAGAATGTTGCAGGAGGTGTATGAAATTATAGTAAGGTAATATTCAGTTCTAGCAGGAGTAGTGTGGGTATGTGAGAGCCATTTTGACTAGCAATTACAAGTCTACTTTATGCATTAAACAGCTATGTTATCTCTCTATTGAAACTAAAGTTAAGTTCAGAACACAAATTTCCTAATAATTTTATGTTCCTATCCATATAGATATAAAACCAATAACTGTATGCTTCATAAGTATTACCAGTGTTGCTTCACCTTAATTCATCTCCCACAAATATAAAAATCCAAATATTTCCTACTAATATCTAATCTGTAATCCATATTAAACCTAATGAATTCTATATTCTTCTCTGTGTATTATCCATTAATTGTGCCAGTAACTGCAACTTCATGAAGTTCCTTTTTAAGACTGCAAAATTTGGAAGTACGATTCTATTGTGCCAGAAGCTAACTAATAAAATTTAGCAATGACTATTGTCTTAAATACAAAGGGACAGAGTTAAGTATTCTATGCTGGCATTATAAATTATATGCTGCCCATGTGACCTTTAATTGCCTTTTGCAATATCTGAATGTGAGAGTAAGTTCTCCTTGGTAAATCTCATAATATGCTATAGGAATATGTACAGTGTTTTATCCTTCTGTCTCCTTTCTCATAGTAAATGAAGATCTCCGAGCCCTGTGGTCTGATTATGTTCATATTGAAACATTTCTGGCAGTTAAATCTGCAAACTTGTGCATATTTAAGTGTGCATATTTGGGACATCTAGAAAGATGGGCAGAAAGTGGCAAATCTTTGCTCCTCTTGCTGTGCAGGTTCCAGTAAGGGGTGTCCTGAGGGATTCTTGCTCCTAAAGGAGCAAGATTCTCTACCACCATATTTAGCTAAAAGGCCCAGCTTCTTGCAGATCATAGGCTATGCACTTACTCTCTTAAGGCCAGGGATAGATGGGTGTTGAGAACTCACTCAGCATACTGTCCTCTGCCATTAACCAAGTTTCGAAATGTAGAAGTATAGACCAGTGATGAATGTGTTTGAGTGGTTAATTTAGTGACAAATATGTTTTTCGAGGCATTAATGTGCATTTTGACCATCTTATTTTTTGACTCATTCAGAGTAGGAACCAGTAGACACAGGTATTGGTATTGCTGAGTGAATCTCGTAATCTTCAAAAAAGAAACTCCAGCACGGTTAGATTGCAGGAAATGAGATAGCCCCTAAATGGGATCTTGTGCTGCTTCTCAAATATTACTATGATGGCTCTCAATCTATTTATATTATTCATTAAATATAGAATTTTTATATCCCATGATGCCCTTAATTTACATAAGCTTTACAGAGTGTAGATCAGATACATTTTCCTACCTGTTGCTACCTACCTCTTACCACCTTTAATCCTTTGCACCCATTAACGACTGGTAACATTATGAAACATCCTATTATTTTCCTTCTTTATTTCCAATATATTTCAGAAGTAATTTTTATTTATCATATAGCTTTGGCAAATAACTGTGAAGCACTCATTGTCACTGCTGCAGTATCTTTAGTCCATGATTATTAAGAATCTGCGTTCTGGCTGCAGTTTCTCAAATACTTTCATAATCCCAGGCAGGTGGCAGAGAAGGAGGCAAACCTAACTAGAAGCAATATGTCTGATTCTGGGACTTTCCAGGGGTCCAGTGCCCCGTGTTAAACCTTCTGGAGGCTTAACTGGCAGCAGGCGTCCCAGCGTGCTTGTTGGGCCACTCCACTGCCTGACATCTCCACAGGACACAATTCACAGTGCTGTGACCCTGTTTCTGACATGTCCCCTCTACTATCAGCAGTCACATCCTTGGCATTTCCCTATGGTTGACTCGTAGGAGAGCCACAGGAAATAGTGTCTTGACTGCTGTCTTAGTGACTGTACACCTAAACATTCCCTGACACTATGTATGATGGCCTTTTACGTGGTGGAAAAGGTCTAGAGATGTGTGTTGCTCTCACCCTTTTGTGTTCTTTTGTTTTATGTTTGCCAGGTCTGAAATGGAATGGTACGTTCTGCTGTGCTAATTGGTTAAATGGCATCTATCATAACATAAAGAGATCAAACAGGATTATTTTTTTCTCCCGTGTTACCGTTTAAAGCTCACAATTCTGCTCAGATCATTAGAGTACAATTTTCAGATGAGCTAGCCAGAAGGTCCCTAAATAAAAATTAGTAGAAAAGATTAGCTAGGAAAGCTAGACTGGTAATGAGCTGTTGCACTATGGTAATATGCTAGGTTTATAGTTCATATCTAGCCCTAATCAGTGATAAGTACACGTTGTCAGCATTTGATAGCTAATTGGTGTTTCTTGGAATTACACTGCAACAAAACCACTGAAATGAAAATAAAGCTTTTCTTTATATATGACAAGTTAAGAGTTAATTATAAATGCTTGGGTGAAACACACCTCTTTTAGCTACACTATATGTAAATCTGCTGCACTGAGGGAAGTATAAACTTCTTTGGTCCCTTTTGTGTCATTATTACTTTTTTTTGAAACTGGTACAGTAGTGGCTTTGAAAACAAGAGGACCCTTGAACCATTGGCTATGTATTTAATGTGTCATATGTCACACACACACAAACCTCTAAACCCGAAATACTGGAAAATATTAACAATGCAATAATGACTTGAACTCTCCCATCGGCCCATGTGTTATTGATTGTATTTACTCCATGTTCGTTTGAGAACTGCTGTCCTCCCGCAGAATTAATTGGACACAAAATCATAACATGGATCTGAAAAATTATAAAGCAGGAATAATCTAAGCCACAGGACATGAAAGATTTAAAAGCCTGGCTAACTTGACATCGGTAAGCTGAGATTTTTGTCATCGCACAGCTATAATTAGGTGGCTCTAATCACTTCCATAATGCTAATATTGGAAATGTCCTGTCTGTCCTCAGTAGCTGGTGGTGGGAATGACTGCTATGCACAATGTCATACTTCAAAACTGTGAAGCCTGACAAGCTCTGCAAGCAGGACTGGGTCTGACATTTGTGCTCCGAGAGATACTTAGCCACCTCCTGAGAGGTCATCACACCATCTCAGTGCTAGTCATCCAAATACATTTTTTAATTGGCCACTTAATTGACCGTTTCCAATCAGATTTTACACAGAGACAGGCCTTCAGATATCTGAGGTTTGTGCAAGGCTCCTGGGACCGGGAGAGGAACAGAGCAGAAGGCGTCTGGGCCATGAAGGTGTGAAGCCAGTGGTTATGTGCTCCGTTGCGTGCTGGCTGGCCACCCAGCTGAGCCTAATGCCATCCAGCCAGCACATACAAGCCAACAGGGAGAGAGAAAGGAGCTGCAGCTGGAGGAGAAGAGTAGGTGGAATGTGGGGTCATAGGGACTGTAGAAGAGGGGACAGCAGAAGTGTAGGAAATGGAGGAACACAGAATATAAACCCACAGGAAACTAGTCTTCGTTGATTCCTCTATTCATAGAACAACTTGTTCATTTATTCAGATCCTCACCATTTGAAATGCAATTAGATTAATATATTTTCCTGCTGAGTAAAATTCATGCAGTCAGCAGACAAACCCCTCTCTAAATGATTTGCTCATCAGTGTGTATGGAGGAGGAGGAGGGAAAGAGAGAAGAGAGGAGCTTAAATGAGTTTACTGCTAGATTGTCTGAATTAAGTGATCAATTTTTGTTACTGCAATAGCTGCAAAAGTTAACACTGAGATGTTAAAAAGTACTGCTACAACAAAAATTCAGTATTAGCATTGAGATCTGAGAGGAAAAAATCCTGAAGGCCTGAATTAAAACTCACTTTAGAGTAAATCCAGACAACAGGTATTGCTTTCTCAGAGGCTGAGCCTTGAAATACCTTGACTGTTGCCAAGACAGGGAAATCTGGAACAGCTGTCTGTGCATTTAAATTCATCCCTCCTCACAAAATGGGAATGCATTTGGATCCAACCTTCACTCTCTGTTTTATGCAGGCATGATACCTAATGTCAGAATTTCTAGGTGAAAGAACAGTGGTAAATGTAATGTGTCTAGACCTGAGTAAGTAACTGAATTGGTGTCTCCTGAGAAATTATTAAGCTGAAGACGACAAGGAGCTGGCTGTAAGATGCATCAGATAGTGAAGACTGATGAGACAACAACAGCTAGCATTGAAGTGGAAGCTATCGGAGTGGAGGGAATGCCACCAGGGAAGTTCTTCAAGGACCAGTTCTGGGAGAGATTTTATTTAGTGTTATTACCAGCAGCCTTGGCACACAAAAGCAGGAGCACGCTAATCACAGTGGCTGGTTACACAAAGCTGAGAGCCATCATGTGTGCAAAGGAAGATCAGAACATCAGATGGGAGCAGCTGTGGGACCTCAAGGGCTACTATAATAGAAACAGCACTAGTGCAACGGCTTGCCCTGGTGGACTGCTGACTATTTCTGCTGAAATCTGGGAGCTCATCAGCTAGAAAGGAGGTGGTGCGAGTGTGCTGATTTAGGCATATTGGTTAATGAACACAGGTGTCCATAGCTAATGTAAGAGTGAGAAAATAATGAAGTCTGAGCAGGCATTAGGAATGAAAACAGAAAAATAGTAATGCCCTTAAGCAAGGGGGTAGCAATTTTTCTCCTGGATGCAGCTCTGGTCCCCCATATAGATGAATGATGAATTCAGATTGAAACAAGAACAAGAAAGACTGGCAAGGGGAGCAGGACAGCTTTTAATGTGAGAGAAAATTAAATGAATTTGGGGTGTGTACCCAAATGGAGTTAGGGAATAGAAAGAGCATGATAAGGAGTGTAAGTGGTGTCTGTACATGTGGCAGGAGCATTCCTGTCCCCAGGGAGTGAGAGCAATGGAAACCAAAGGGCTGTGTTGGAGCATGGGCAAATAGAGAAGTAGGTGGCTTTCAGCATGCCACTCTGAAATGGAAGTGTGTGTGGGCAGTGCTAGGAAGCCCTAGTGTTTTTAAGGACAGGTTTTTGAAATGCGTAAGAATTCTCTGTACTGGGTAGGGGCAGGAGTTTCTTCTCACCCCAAGCATCGCCTTCGCTTTTATGACATCCCACAGGGATCAGACTCACGGAACCAAACAATGCATTTCTCTTTCCTCCTTCTCATTCTGTGGTTGTTGACCATGCGCCTTCATTAACAGAATGACTGCCTCTCCTCTTGGCCTCTCTTGTGTTTCCGGACACACTGACAAGCGCTGGGTTGATTGGATGCTGAGGAACACTTTTTGTCACCCTTAGGAGCAGGCTCGCAGAGGGGATGCAGCAAGGAGGCTGCAGGGCCTCGCTGTAAACCACTATAACCTAACACCAAGAATATAAGAATGACCATACTGATTCAGGCCAAACGTCCTCCTAGTATCCTCTCTCTGTCTAAATTCAACAGCAGATGCCAAGGAGAGAGTGTAAGACTAGAATGAGTACTTTGTCAAAATATTCTTGCAACCTCAAGTATTTTCAGCTGCAGGAATTCCTGAGCTTCAGCAGCGGCTTTGTAAACAGAAGGGGGACCTTCCAGGCACATTGTAAATGAGTCCAGTTTGGGGCTTTTTGAAGACGATTGAAAGTTGAAAGGAGCTTTTTATGAAAGACTGGCTCAGCTTGTCTTTGAAACTTTATTTTAGTGCTTCTGGGATTTTGATCAGCTAACTCGTTAATAGATATATTTTTATCATTTCAAACTAAATACATACAAACATTAGTAGTTGTATATTACTTTTGGCACTCCTAAGTCTGTTCTAATTATCAATCTTATGGGGAGGCAGCTATTAACGTGGAAATACTCAAATTTACAGTTGATTTTCTGGGCATAATAGATACCTATCAAACTCTAAAGCATGCTCTAGTTACCTCAGGTAAAACTGCAAGCTATGTAACAATTACTAAACGGTAAGTTTAAAAGAGTTTCTCTCTCCTTTGCTTTCACGGGCTATTAAGAGATCTCTGAAGTGTTGGAGATACAAGAGATTATTGAGGAGCTTGTCTAATTAATGGTATTATAGAGGGTAAAATAAATAGAAGAATCCATTTAGAGGGGGAGCAAGACTTCAGATAACATGACAAATGCATGTACATCATTAATATTTCAAATTGCTGAATAGATGAAGATAAATGTATTTGATACAGCTTATCTGCAAATGGTTTAAATAGCAAATATATGCCCATTAAAATCATTATACGTTGATTTGGCCGCCTTTACTAACACATATAGTACTTGTATGGAGACTGGGGTCCCTCACGTTTTATTTTGAGTCTGCTGTGAATAAAGTATGATGGACCATGAGAGGGGTAAAAGAACCAAACATTTAGTTTTCTTGTCCCTCTGTTGATGACAGAATTCCCATTGCCCTGCAGCAGCTGCTAGATTTGGCTCTATGCTGACAAAAATATTATCATAAAACTGTGATTGCATGGTTTAACTTCAATGCCATGTAAGTTACTTCAGAAGGGGCTATTTTATTCATTATCTCATGTAACCTGTCACTAAATCTGTAAAAGCCCAATTCAGACCCTGTTGAAGCTTATGGGAGCCTTTCTGTAGATTTCAGCAACGACTGGGTTGGGACCACAGTGCCATGGGTTTCAGTTCATAAAATCTCAATATTAGGGCTTGTTTTTGGACATCACCAAACCCAGGCATGGGTAGAGAATTTTTCATCTATAGTCTTTAATTGCCATGTAAGATCAACAGCATCACTGTTGATCGCAGCTCTAAATCAGTTCATTGTGTGAGTAGCTCAGGCCATCTGTGGATAAAAGTTTTTACTGTCTGATGGCCATTCATTTTTATGTGAAAGGCGTTTTTGGTCTCTCTCCAGTTCCTAACAAGCTCAACCTGTCCCTATTGACTGTTGGCAGTACAAATATAGAGGCCAAGGACTTGCAGGCCAGAGAATGCTGTGTTCATCAGATTCTGCAAACATCGTTGCAGGTGTCTAAAAAACTTATTTTTACCCTGAAACTATATATTGAATAGTAAACAAATGGAGTCTGTGAGGTGAAACCAGCTTTCTAGTCCATTTTGCTTTTTAAAGAAGGTAAGTGTAAAGGAGAAGCTCAGCTTTCTTACACTTCTCAAAAGAGAAGGAATGTGTAAAGTTAGACAGCTAAGTCCATACTTAGCCACTTTATTACTTACCCAGATTTTTAGAAGGAGATGGGCATGCATATTCTCTAGGACCTGTACCTATTGCCTGTCCATGCCAATACAGTATTGCTAAAAAACAGTCATGGTTTTTTAATTCCTAGATGGTTTCGAGCCAAGCAACTGAGGTCAGTGTGTCCCCCACTGATAAATGGGAGATGACACGCAAAAAATTCCTGTTTTGGAACTTGCTTCACCTACTTGATTCCCATCCTAGGTTAACACATCACTTGGCTGTTGCAAAGTCCATCTTCCTTGCTAATGGATAGGGACTGCTTCTTTTAGCAGCTTTTAGCAGTTTCACGCTTCTCTGTGAAGCAGAGTTTGGAGCCGTATATGAAAAGGGACCTTTAAAAGGTAATAAATTGATTACCAAAGATGGAAGCAAGACTTGTGGCTTCTGACTGTTTATTTTGATTTAATGATGTTAGTTTAATATTTTCACAGCTTTACTTTGTTTTGACAGCTTATAGTCAGGACTCGCTTTCATATGAGTGCATATTTTTTGGTGTATTGATCTAAATGAACAGTTCTGAGAGCATCAGCATGGGGAAAATCATGTTTCTAACAATTTGTCTCTTAATTTTGACACCCAAAAGGGTATAAATACTGGTTGAAAGTTACTCTGTGGTTGGGAATTTCTCTCTTCTGTATTCTTTCTCTGATGTGTTCAAGAGTGGAGTTAAAGGACTTGCAGTCTTGTTTCTGTGGGACCACTAATAAGATTTCTCTCTATCCACCCAGCCATCAATTCTAACAGCATTTATGGAGACTTACTGTCTTTGAGGTTTTTATATTATTCTCTCAAATTTTCTTCAAATTGGCCAACGGGATAGAAGTTTATTGCTGGAGGTCATGAGGCAAGCTTAGGCGCAGGTGCATAGGCAGTATGAACTCTTAAGCCTACGTTTCTTTGGGAATACATCTAGTAAGTGGCATAGATGAATTGTATAATTTTCATAATATTAATGACAGCCGAAGTCTGTCTTCTTTTTTTTCCTTTCTGCACAGGAACTTTCACAGCCTTCTGCTATATTGCTGTGAGCTGAAGGCTCTAGGAGGTCGGCATATAAAATCTTACTTTTCGAAATGTGAAATATTTTGCTGAGTGACCTTCCCAGTTTCCTGGAGATGTCATCTGTTTACACTGGTAGCGGTGCCAAGTGGAGTGGTTTCTAAAACTGAACAGCAGTCAATTTATTTTCAGGTACCACTCCATTTGGGATTGCAATTAGGATAACTAGAGCTGCTCTCCAGCACAGGAAACTGGGAAGGTCATGCTGCCAAATTGTTGGCATCTTGATGAAGGAGTGTAAACTACTGCTGTTGCTACCGCAGATCAAATGAGCTTAACCAGAACGAAGTAATTATGAAATCCTCCCAAAAGATCATGAATATTCATGGATCAATTACAAACATTTGAAGTTAATTTTCATTTGAGGAAATAACCCTGGTATTCCACTCTTGGTACATGTGAATCATAACACTCCTTGCGAGCAAAGGGCAAAGCACTGTTGCTGGCTGCTCGGGCTCACGGGTGCTGCTGTGCGCGCAGCAGTGGGCTGCCTCCGGACGGACAGTGCTCAGTGTGGCAGCAAGCAGCCTTTCCGTCCCCCCTCTCCAAATCACCATGCTGTATTCACCAGAGAGGCAGCGGAAATGGTCATCTAGCTGCCGGCAAGAGTCGTGCCAGTCTGGTAGGCACGTCCTTGTTTGCAGTGAGAGGGCAGCTGTGGTGGCTGCTGCCCTGGCCTCTCTGCGGGGGCTGTCACCAATGGTGGCTCTTGAGCACGTGTGACCCCAGCCGATGCCACTGGCGGTGAGGTCTTCTGAAAAACAACCCCTTTGCTTGGCCCCCTGAATGCAGTGGGGAGTCTTGCTTTAATCGTCCTACTGCTTGGCCCTGTGAAGGCAGCGGGAGCTGGAGGCAGCAGTGCTGCAAGCAAAGATGCTGAGCAACGGGAGCGGATCCTGCTCTTCATGCTGATGGAGGGATGTTGGAAATGCCCTTGCTGGATGTCTCTTTGCTGTGCTCGTGACGATATTAGCCATCAGAGTGGCTGGTGTGAAGGTGGTTTCCAGAACGTGTCCCCAGCAGATTGTCAGGGGATGTTTCCTTGTGCTTGGTTCTCACTGTGTATTTTCCCCCGTTGCTGCCCTATAGGTACAGGCACTGGCCAGCCACTCTCCAGTCCTTCCCTTCCCAGTGCTCCCAGTGCACTGCCAGGGCGCAGGCAGACCAGAAGAGAGGCAGGCAGGCTCCTAAGCTGCTCCAGTTGCTATTCAGCAGCAGATACGACTGTTGTTTTCTCATATGAAGCAACCAAATGGCTTCATAGAGATAAGATGAGCCAAACTTGTGGTTGCCATACTGCTTCCAAGTAAGGGGGCCAAACAAGGAGGGGTATGGGGGGAAAGAAGGCTTCTTCCTTCCCTTTGTGTGTGTAGCTTGGTAGAAGTTAGCTCAGAGCTTAGCCACATGCAGAGTCCTTAAATTATTTAAAATCTGGATTGTTATTGGTTTTAACTATGGGGATTTTTTTCACAGACAATTTCTGAGCAGGCTTTCTTAACCAGTGGCTTTGCTGGTTTGGGGGAATCTGGCTTTAACTCCAACATATAGTTACTGGGCCTAATTAGCTCCCTGGATTAATTGAGCTTCTGTTTTTCAGCTAGAATTTATTAGGAGCTGGCACTGTAATGAGATAGACCACTAGGATCCTTTTGCTTTTTTGATTATCTTTGAGCTTTTTTTGTGTGTTTTTAATGGTTGCTTGTGAATGTGCTGCGGGGGGG
>VXBO01012988.1:84381-109012 GCA_013400135.1 Rhinoptilus africanus | reverse complement strand
CCCTCCCACCCCCTGCCCCCTCCCACCCCAACACTTGCCGTGTCTTCCAAGTGCCTCTGGATCTCTGAGCTCTCATTTGAGTAACATGTTGACCTGTAAATAAGTGTTTATGTTTTCAGTTTGATATTGCCAAAGTGCGAAGTGCACCTGAACCAAACCACATAAATTCCCATAGCTGGGTCGAAGGCGGCAAGGAACTTTTTTTCTCTCATTGGTTGAATTATTTAAATGAAGCCTGTGCTGCTTTAGCTCCACTGGTGGCATAAGGCAGAAATGAGAAGGTGGAGGGGCCATCTTTCTCTGCGCTTCCCCAAGGCTAGTGCAACGGTGTGCACTCAGACCTGGGCTGGCAATGTCAGAAACCCCACGCTCTTTAATACCTAGGTAAAAGTGGAGCGGAGGTGTGACAGCAACTGCTTTATTGTGTGAGATAGTTCTACTATGGATAAGTTTGATTTGGCAAGATCAGTCAGCAGGACCTCCAAAGAGGGGGGCACTTTACGTCATTTGGATAACATACTTGTGGCCATTTTGTAGACTGCTGAAGTTTCATCAGCTTTGGGGGCAACTTTTATACAAAAGCTACAGCTCTTGAATGAGCTCATTTATGGTGAGAGGGACAGTCTATTTCAAGGATTCAGAGGAGCCAGAGCTATTGAAACTTCTGTCCTTCTGTCATTAGTTTTCTGTCTTTGGTGAAAACAGACAAAAGATGATATTTTGTGCGTCTGCCACATGCTTATGTGTTGTCACAGGCAAAAGAATTGTTCTGCAGTATGAAATGTGCATAGTTAGACTCTTAAAAGACAAGAATTATGGGGGGAACCCCCTAAATTTATATATATTTTGTAATAGTAGAATTCAAGTATAAGTCCCTCTTATCTCATGCTTGGATGCAGCAATGCCTTGCTGCTGCTTTTGACTGCTGCAGTGTCACGTTCCTTCCAGATGTGATAGTGATTTTCCGAGTACATGAACTTTTCTCAATTCTAGTGTACCTTTTACAAGATAACTAACTGCAGTGGCAGTGGAGATTTCCACTTTGCTTAATTTTCCCTTTAAGGCTAGTCAGCTTCCACCTGGAACAAGTTCATTATTTCCCCAATGCCTTATTTCACCAGGTGAGAGATTCCCCAGGTTAAAGGTCCAACACACTACCCATCTTTCGTCATCCCCCCCAGTTCGTTCTGCTAACAAAGCCAGGCTTACATTGCTGAAGCACCGAGGGCTTTATCACTCCACCTGGCCTCATTTTCCCTGTGCCTACACACGTGTCTCCCATTTCCTCTCTCCCTCTATCAAAACTATTAACAGAAAGGAAAGACACAGCTAAGCAAACTATACTGGTTCGTCATGAACTCAGCTGTTACACACCTGTAACATCCGCTATTGGGTTTGTGCCTTTTACACTATAAAATGTCCTCTGCAGAGATTATTTCCATGCAATAAGAGACAAAACCAAATGGAGTATTTATGTGATTCCCTCACTATGCAAGCATTTATTACTAAGAATAAAGCGGTGCATCAGCACAAGGGAGCAGAGTTAAGACTTCATGATCAAAAATAACTGCCACGGTTACTGAGATTTTTCCTTCGACATACCTCTATAAATAATTAGATTACAAGACACCTGAGGGCATACATAATCTGATCCTGTAACAATAACACCTTGAGGGACTTGACAACTTTCTCCTTTTGGCCAAGTGCCTAGGAAGACACGAAGGTATATGATTAATAGAGAGCACAAACACACACCCTTGCAAGTCCTAAAGCTTAGTTATAATATTGTATTTGTATCCCCTGTGGAATGTTATTATTTCTATTCCTGCTGGTGCTGCTGTTGTCACTGAATAGCCAAAATCCTCATAGCAATGGGGTTAGAGGCGGGGGAAGACAAAGAAAACATTTGTTATTAAGTTAGGGGAAAACAAATGAAACAAAGCATATAATAGGATTGGTTAAATAATTCCACAGAAAAATCATTATTCTAAGACTTTAGCTGGATCTTCCTCTCCAGTATTCCCTTGTTTTGTGGAACAGTCTTGTGCTTGCCTCTCCCATACAGAGAATGAGATGCTGGGCAATGAAGACTCCTGCGAATATCCTGACTGTGATATTTATTCTTATTGCTTCATTTTCTATTCATGAATTCTATTTTGCAGCCCTAAACAAAAGCAATTACCATTTGCCTCTTTTCTGCGTAGCTCACTTCAAACACATTGCTCACTTGCATTCTCATAAAGCTGAAGGACCTGACAGAGGAAGATCCGGGGAGGCTCTGCCCATGCCATGGCCCCTCACCCTGGCCTGTGCCTCAGCTATGCAGCGTGATGCAGTCAGCCCTGCAATTTTATGGTGGGGTTATGGGGTTCCTCTGCTGGGGGTAAGTGAGCAGTCATGGGGATGTGAGCAGGGCATTGGAGGTCAGGCAGTGGCAGTGGAGGATGTTAATGATAGCAAGAGGTGAGGAAAGAGGAGAGATTAGTAATGGGAGAGGGTCTAGCAATGATGCTAAAGACTGACAAAGTCGGGTGTATCTGGTTAGACCACAGTAGCATGAAGTGGAGCTGTGCTGGGCTACGTAGGTGAGGAGCTGGGGTTGAAGATCGTGGTATGGGAATGAGAATGAGTAAGCAGGTCAGATGAGGAAAGGCTAGGATGGTCACTGATAGAACAGGATTGTCTGGTGAGAGAATAACATGGCAAAAAGGATGTGAACACAGGAGAGCACAGCTCTTCTACAGTGCAGCAACGCTTCTGCATCTCACTGTTTCTCTACTGGCAGATAATACTAACAAAACCTCATGGTAAACTGAGTCGTGTTCCCCATCTCTATTGCTTGTCTGTACAAAAGGTGTCAGCCAGCTGCTGCTGCCACCTGGCCAGCTCGTTCAGCAACTGTCTTTTTAATACATAGGAAGGTTCCAGGCTTACTGATGTCTGATTGGAGTGTAAACACAAATCCACATAAAGTTAAGTAAAAATATGTAATAAGAGCATTCAGATTGTGAAATCAATCACTACAGGGGCAGGAAATGCCACAATTAAGGTTGTCCTGGCAAACTTACTCAGGCCCCATGGGCTATATATTGTGTTGTCTTTGTATTTCCCCCCGGCCCCTAAAATTATCTTTTTCAAGGCAGATATAGAACCTGGTTTGGACATGAATCAGGACCGTACAGCAATCTGGTCGGTGTTGATAAATTCTTTCCCTAATTTGTAGCAGAAGTTGGAAGGCATATGGAAAATGGGACCGAGGGCTCTGGAAGAGAAGTATTTTGAAGGGATGTGGTACCACCTTCATAATGGACTCTGTCAATTCATTCCTAACAATTTTAGGTGGTCTATTAGTTGTATGTTCCTGGTTTTCTGGGCACCCAGATTGAGAATCAGCTGCCTCATTTTCTCTGTAACGGCAGTCAATGTTAGCTGTACTTTGAATATAAAAGACTATATAATGCTCAGTACTCTGAAAGATGAGTGCTTCACACCAAACACCAGTACTTAGTGAAGTCTTCAGTGCTGCAGGTATTATCAGGAGATTCTATATGTCACCTCAGAGGCATTAATCAGATACTGCCTTGATGAGATCTGCTGAAAAAAAAAAGGTCTTTGAAGAAATCAGTAATTTTGGATACAGAGCTGAGTTTGTATAGTCCTAACAGTAGATGAGGCCCAAGTCCACACATTAAAAGGCAAAGATTAAATGAAAGACTGAATAACTTCTTGTTCAGTGAGTACTGTTTATCCTGCAGTGTGATTGAGGCAGGAGTCTAAATAGTATGCAGTCATGAAATTAAAGACTTTGAGTTCAGACACATAGGCAAGTGGGATTTAGGCAGTGCCCAAGAAAAAGTGTCATGATCTTCATTCGCCTTCATTCTGTAGTGTTTGAATCTGAGTATAATTAATCATTCATGAGGAGGGAAAATACAGACATGTGTAAGAGAAGCATAAAGATATCTAGTTTTCCTTCTTACTAAGCAAGTGAAAGGACTAATTTACACTGATCTCAGTTTGCATGGTGAAGTCTCAGAAGAGAAGGAATAGAGAACACTGTGCTCACTGCAGCACTGCCAAATCTCTTGTTTGGGGAGTTTTAATACCTGCTAGGGTTCCTCAGCGGTAGCTGTTGAGAGACTCAGAAAATAGCACTATGAGTCCTCCAGTATCTCCTGTAATGTTCGAAGGTGGAAATATGGAGGAGATAGGGGAAGAGCAAGGAGAAGAGAGAGCTCCTCTCCACGTGAGGGGCTGCTACTCCATGGAACGCACTGGAGACTTCTGCTTGGCAACCTGCACAGTTCTTCCTTTCTGGACGCTCTGTACTGTACCTGCTGACATACTTCCTGGAAATATTTGTGTTTAGTTTCCTGCCCCTAGGGCTCCTGCCTCTGGACTTTTACAGAGATAGACCTTTGCATACTGTATTTTGGGGTTTACCTGTATGAGATGTATGAATAGTATTTAGTAGTATTTTGCTGTAGCCCTGATGATCTAAGGAGCTAGGCAAGAAAAGGTTTACAAGTAATGGCAATGTATTTTATTACATTTTATTACATTATTATTTTAGAAAACAAAGGTAACTTTTAAGTACTGAAAAGGCTGCAGAATGGACTTTGGAGTTCAAAGTGTGGTACCCTGCTGACCCCACCTTCATTGTTCGCTGTGTATTATATCCTGATATTCATGATGGGCTATGGTAAATTTCCTAAACTATAAAAACATTAGTGGATGGGATAGAAGTACGTTTAAAATGAAAACAGGTATATAAAATGGGGTCATTGTGCTGCTCCGGCGTTCTCATTTTATTGCTCGTGGAGCAGAATAGGAATGGACCATTAGCATTCCTGTGGATCTCCCCTTTGCTATAAAGACATTGGTGCAATTCACTGTACTGCTGTGAGAAATTCGGGACCTTCTACAAACCAGCCCCTGTTTAATACAGGGAGCAACAGGGACCCAGGAGCAGCAGCCCTTCTGTGAGCTTCTTCAAAATTTCCTGTGTCTTAGTTTAGTTTGCAGAGCCAGAAGATCAACAAAGGTCTTCCTTCACAAAGCTCTTCCAGTGCAGAAGTGCAGACCTTCTCTTTGTAAATTCTGCTTTCACTAGAAATGTTGCTTTTGCAAATATCAGCTCATGAATCACCTAATGAAACATTGCAGAGCCTTTATTTTTTTCAGGCTAAAATGCTATGTCAGCATTCAGAAGAACAAAGCATCTACTTTGTCTCACACTGTCTGTCAAGCAAATTTCAGTGAGACATCCAAATATTTTGCCAATATTTCACCTGATGGGGATAGGGTGAGTTAAAAATTAAGCCGCACATTTTTGTGTTATTATGTTCTCTTTGATTTTCTTTCTTTCCTTTAGAAGTTAGGCGCTATTGTGAAAGATCAGTGAAGCATGAACAGGTGAACTTGTCTTATGACAATGTCCAGAACTGACAAAAATCCGTGCTTAGCAAATTTCTTCCTTTTTATTTTATTTTTCAATGGACAGTACTGACATGAGGTCACTTATTTTGTCTGGGTGTAAAGTGAAGTTGGTAGTCAAGATGCAGACAGTGCTGAATGAGTGAACTCTGAAATTATAAATCACTGTTGGCTGGGCATTTTTGCTGCTAGGTGTCAGGCTTTAATCCTAAACAAATCTGCCCTTCAGTTCCTATCTGATATATGTCAGAGGATCATTTGAATTATAGAATAGGAATTTCCTCTGTATTGTCATTCTTCTTGCAAGTGTGTATTTCAGTACAAGGCAGATGGCATGGATGATTTTATATTCATAATGCATATACCTCTAGGAGAGCCACGCTGCAGTGTGCTGATGCTGGCTGCATGGGTTATGTGTTCTCAGGAGACCGACACGTTCAGAATGTATTCTTTTGCCCTTTCCCCTGCCGTCTCATGTTTTGCTATGATAGAAGCACTAGTAAATGAAAGGCTTGTTATTGATTTCTGTGCAGATGTTAATAATTTCCATGTAACTCTGCATTGGAGTGGCAGTAACTGATGTACAAAATTTGACATCTTAATTATTCCTTGATGGAAAGGAGGACCACTAACCTGAGATACAGCAGCCTATTAACTCTGGGTCTGTGGATTCAAAGCAGCCTTAGGTCACAAGTGAAATGAGTGAGGCCATCTCAGTGTAGTCTTTATGGACATTTTTTTGTTTCTCAAAGACACCAGACTCTCTTCAATGTGTCTGGAGCAGAAAGAAGCAGAAATCCTGAAACAAAAAATGTTTTGCTTTACAGTATTGCTAGCCTAGGTGAAATTGCAAGTAGTGTAAATCTCAGGAGAAGCTCAATTTGTGAGCTCCCTAGCCCCCTCGCTAAATGCGTCAAAATATGCATCCAAAATGCAGCTCTTTACTCCATTAAAAGAGAGGTTCAGAAATTTTGTTGTTTGTCTGTCAGTTCCATCCAGAAGACATAGTTTCAGTTCCCAGCAGTTGCAGCTTTATGGAGAATTCCTGTGAGATGGAAATGTTAAGTGAACAACTATGGATGCAAACACAACATAGGTCATTAGGAGATATTAAACAGTGAGCCCCAAAAATCTGATCCCCAGCCACTGAAGGTATTGCTATCATTACAACAGTGAAAGTAATTCCTTTAGCAACAAGTAAATATCAGGCTGATGCTGCCTTTGCTTTTGGCCATATGTAACTATGATCCTCAACTTTTAGTGTGGGAGAGGCTCTCTTCAAGAGGATGCCACTTCCCAACTAACCAGCCAGTCAACCTGTACACCTTGTAGCTAAAGCTCTCTTTAAAAATTATGTCATGCATTTCTGACTACAGGTTTAGATGACCACCACAGAAGCACTATATATGCGTTATTATGCTGTTAAAATTGTCATGCTTGACAATTCCTATTCCTAGTCCAGTCACAGACAGCCCCACAGTAAGGCGTCATCATTTCAAAAGCTATACTATACTGAACAATAGAGTGAATGGCAAGAACAGAAAATTTGATTCTGGCCTCAGTGGAAGAAAAGATCTAATATGAAAGAACAATTGTGCGAAGTCTTAGGGCTTGATTGTTTTGTATTTCACCAGAATCATCCAAAATTAATTTCAGTGATTTAACTAGTATTATTATTGAGTTATGCAGTGCCCTAGCAGGCAAGAAAAAATTTGGGTCCTCTAATCTAATCCACTACCCTCTTGTCCTCCAGAGGTGGACCAGAGTTTGCTTGCACACTGTGCACTGGAAAAGGGCAGCAGTTTGATGTTTGCTGCAGTGGGTCCTTAACAGTTAGTCTCCAATGCTGGTCTGCATCTCTGTATTGGCAGTTGTAACAATGCAGAAGGACTGAGGCTAGAAGAAGACAGAAAGGGGAAATTGGGAAGCGGAAAGAAGTTTAAATTGTAGTCGAGGGTCTTTCAGTATGCTCAGCTGCAGATAAAACATACTGCAAACCTGAGGAAGGAAACTAATTAGGATTCCATTAAAAAGAGAAAAAATCTTGCTGAGACCCAAGTCACATCACGATGGTCAAAGTGAAACCTTGCTCGCTAATGTAGCCTTAATTCATTTTATTTTGCAGAGACAGCAAGCTCACCATGTTGCTTCGGGAGTCCTTGGGGAATATGAACTGCCGCACCACAATGATAGCTCACATTTCAGCTGCTGCGGGGAACTACGCTGAGACACTGTCCACCATCCAGATTGCATCAAGGGTCCTCAGGATGAAGAAAAAGAAAACTAAGGTAGGACAATGTATAACTCTCTTCTTGCAGTGGTGGAGGAGGGAGGAAGAAGGTCCCTAAAAGATCCTTGATGGGGTAGAGCAGCATGTGACAAAATCAGTAATCAATTCCAAAGTGTGTGGGTTGTATGTACCCTGTCCTAGGCAAGTGGCTTAGAGCGCATAGCAGAGACTAGGGGCGGGTAAACGCTTCAACTTCAGATACAGAGGAGTGAGTTCAGACATATCTGCTCTAGCAGGTTTGTAAGCTGGCCTCATTTAATGATATAGCTGTCACAGAGCATTTATTTTCAGTTATGCTCTTAATGCTAATGAAATAATAAGGAATGAAACTGCTGCAGAGTTAAAGGAAATTGGGATTAATGAAGAATTAGATCTCTGTGCTTCTCAGAGAGAGCAGGCGTAAAATAAATGCAAAGCAGCATGTCCGTTGCCAGCATCGATACCCCTTTTATTTCCACTGCTTCTAAATATGGGTGATAGATTTTTCCAAGGAGTGAGGATGGTCTGTGTCCACTTCCATGTTTTAGAGTCCTGGTTCATTCTGTAAAGCTTATGGTGTGAATTGGGCACAATGAGTAAATTTTATAAGTTTCATTTAAATTGGTAGCCTTTGGACTGACAAAACCTTTTTTTGTCAATGGATTGAAGAGAGACGAGTGAAGGGATTCAGTCCGCACACCATCACAGCAGTGTGTCTCCAGGGACATCTGAGTGCACGTTATGCAATGCCACACACTGTTAGTATGACCAAACAGGGATTGTCTTTATTTTCTGTGCCTTATTTGTATAATGAATTTTCCTGTTCCTCTTCACACACACATACACATACAAAATCAGTAAAGCCTTTGCCAAATACCCGATTTCTTTTGCCAGGCTCAATTAAGGGAGAGATCCTAATCCATTTGTTCACTTTTTTTTTTGAAGTGTCATGATTTCGAACAGGACACTGAGTTGGGGCATTGGGTTCTCCATTGAACACTGTTGTGTGTTTACTGTAGGACTATGGTTAAGAAGCTTCAGAGCTCTATTCCCCAGCTTGGAGGTTTCCCAGTTTAGATGTGACTGTGACCTTTTTGTGAATGTGCTTTGTGTAAGGAGCAGTTTGCAATGCTGAAATTTCATGGTCTCTCTCTTTCTCATATTGCAGTACACATCGAGTTCTTCTGGAGGAGAGAGCTCTTGTGAGGAGGGCAGGATGCGGAGGCCAACCCAGCTGAGACCTTTCCATTCTAGAAACACTGTTGACCCAGACTTACCGATTTTGCATTTATCAAGTGATCCTGATTATTCATCCAGCAGTGAGCAGTCGTGTGACACGGTGATTTACGTTGGCCCTAATGGCACTGCCCTTTCTGATAAGGAACTGACAGATAACGAGGGTCCCCCTGACTTTGTTCCCATAGTTCCTGCTCTGCAAAAGACTAAAACCGAGGGCAGGTTGGAGGAGGTTAGTGAATCGGGGCCCAGCACATCTGAAAGAGACTGCCTGAAGTGCAACACCTTTGCAGAGCTCCAGGAGAGGCTGGATTGCATAGATGGCAGTGAAGAGACAGACAAATTTCCCTTTGAAGAGATGCCTGTTCAATTTAGCTCAGACCAGATGTCTAAGTGCTCTGTCTCAAGCCAGCTGGCAGAGCTTAGCCACTTACCAGAGTCAGATAAGGAAGATACAGTGCCAGAAAGTCAGCATCCTGAAAGGGAAGCCAAGGAAAATATAAATGCAACGCCCAGCAAAACTAAGAGAAATCACTCCCCTGTTCCTTCTGGAGCTCTTACTAATGTTTCAACTCCTTCTTCTCCCAGGAGTGTAACAGGCAGCTCTAGTAAAGAGCTTAGCTCCTGCCAGTTAGCACATAGCACCAGCTTGCAGAGCAGCAGAGAAGGTCTCAACACCTGTGGATTTGTGGAAGGCAAACCTCGGCCAATGGGATCACCCCGGCTTGGCATTGCGAGCCTCTCAAAGACATCTGAGTACAAGCCACCAACTTCACCTTCCCAGAGGTGCAAGGTCTATACACAGAAAGGAGTCCTGCCCAGCTCCACTCCCCCACCAGCTCCCCTGAGTAAGGATACTGGGATGATGTCTAGTGAATCTCTATTGCAACCAGAAATCCGGACACCACCTGTAGGCATGAGCCCTCAGGTCATGAAGAAGTCAGTGTCTTCCAGCAATGGTGATTTTGAAGAGGCCATTCTTGATGAAGATCGGCAACAAGGCATTTCTCCAGAATCCAAGAAGGAGATTCTGAGCACCACCATGGTGACTGTGCAGCAGCCATTAGAGCTGAATGGAGAGGATGAGCTGGTGTTCACTCTTGTAGAAGAGCTAACCATTAGTGGGGTCCTCGACAACGGGCGCCCAACCAGTATCATCAGTTTCAACAGTGACTGCTCTGTTCAGGCTTTGGCCTCTGGATCTAGGCCAGTCAGTATTATCAGCAGCATATCTGAAGATCTTGAATGTTACTCCAGTGCAGCTCCTGTGTCTGAAGTCAGCATCACACAATTCCTTCCACTTCCAAAGTTGGGTCTGGATGACAAATCCCAGGATGATGGCAGCAGGCGCTCATCCATCAGCTCATGGTTGAGTGAAATGAGCACAGGGAGTGATGGTGAACAGTCGTGCCACAGCTTCATAGCCCAGGCATGCTATGGGCATGGGGAAGCAATGGCAGAACCCCCTGCCTCTGAGTTTGCGAGCACCATACAAAGTGCCAGCATGATTTGCGTAGGTGACAAACAGAAGCCAGTGACTGACAACATGCTTATACTGTCAGAAATGGGGGATGAAGCTTTTGGCAAAGTGCCACCTCTCAAAGGCTGTAAAATATCAGCTCTAGGGAAAACTACTGTCACAATCAAAAACACCGCGAGCCTCAGCAGCTGTGAAGGCTACATCCCAATGAAGACAAACATTACTGTGTATCCATGCATTGCTGTTAATCCCTTCAGAGCACAAGACGCTGATGGTGCAGTACCGGCAGTGACTGCAGACCCAAAGGTTGCACATCCCCATGATGGGAAAGAATCCAGTGCTAAGAAGGATATAAAATTTGAAGACCCTTGGCTGAAGAGAGAAGAAGATGTAAAAAAGGACAGCTCTGGGACCAGTGATGGGCCAAGGCCTGACACAGCTGCAGCTTCAGCCAAGCCTGAGCACAGCACGAAGCAGTACTCAGCAGACAGGTTTAGCAGCAGCAGCAGCAGTGGGGACACCTCTACCTCCCCAGGGTCTGACACTCTAAAGAGGATTGTGGATGGGTGTGAGGTGGCAGCATCCGGCTCTGCAACCCAAAGCCCTGTTCATTCCGGTGACAGCCTGAAGAATGGCAGCCTCCCTCGAGGGCTCCCAAAAGCAAGCAAGCCGGAGGAGCCTGACAGTCACCTCCATTCTACCGCCACTGACACCAGCGGAGTCAGCTGTCCTGCCCTCCCCCAGTTTTCTAAGGTTAACCTCGACAAGAAAATGGCCTCTCCCAAACACTGTGTCCTCACTCGTCCTAAAGGAACCCCTCCTCTGCCACCAGTGAGAAAGTCAAGCTTGGATCAGAAGAACAGAGCCAGCCCCCAGCACAGCGCAGCCAGCAGCACCACGAGCAGTCCCTCCAGCCAGCCCGGGCCCTTCCTGGCTGGCTTCCCCGAGGAGCTGAATGCCAAACAGAAGGGCCCTGCCATCGACAGCACTAGCAACAACAGCAGCAGCAAGCTCTTCAGCGCCAAACTGGAGCAGCTCGCCAGCAGGACAAACTCTCTCGGGAGGTCCACAGGAAGCCACTATGAGTGTTTGTCACTGGAAAGAGCGGAAAGCCTGTCCTCTGTGAGCTCCAAAATGAGCCCTGGCAAAGACACCACCATGCCTAGGGCTGGAAGGAGCCTCAGCCGCAGTGTCATGTCCTCACCCACGAACTCGGGCCTCTCCCAGTCCGCGGGTGCCTCCCCGAAAGCCAGCCAGTCGAAGATCTCTGCAGTCAGCAAGCTGCTGCTGGCGAGCCCCAAGGCCCGCAGCCTGTCTGCATCTGCCACCAAAACGCTCAGCTTCTCGACCAAGTCTCTGCCTCAGTCTGTAGGGCAGAGCTCCAGTTTGCCTCCGAGTGGAAAAAACATGTCCTGGTCAACACAGTCCCTCAGCAGAAACCGGGGCTCCAGCCTTGCTTCCAAATTGCCCCTTCGGGCCGTCAATGGGCGAATTTCGGAGCTGCTCCAAGGGAGCACCAGTGCCAGAGGCTTACAGCCGCGGGGAAGCTCAGAGGCAGATGAGCGCGGGGGCCTTCCTGGAGATGAGAAGCCAAGTGTTCACATGCTGCCTTCACCTTACAGCAAGATCACCCCTCCTCGGAAACCTCACCGCTGCAGCAGTGGTCACGGGAGCGACAACAGCAGCGTCCTGAGCGGGGAGCTGCCCCCCGCCATGGGGAAAACAGCCCTGTTCTACCATAGCGGGGGCAGCAGTGGCTATGAGAGCATGATGAGGGACAGCGAGGCGACGGGCAGCGCCTCTTCGGCTCAAGACTCCATGAGTGAGAACAGCAGCTCCGCGAGCGGCAGGTGCCGAAGTCTCAAAAATCCAAAGAAACGATCAAATGCAGGTAAGCTGGCAGTGCTGTGAAAGGGGGATGCAGACCAAAGCTGATAACTAGTAGGTGGTGGGGAGGCTGGCCTTAAAGGTGAGCTAATTCAGTACCATCTACGTCTCTTAGCAGAGAAACGGGGCCAGGGTAAGTGTCCTAGGCTCTGAGTGTCTTCATTTTGCAACATGCACAAATCCTGTGTGGTTGCATTGCCTTTGCAGTGGAGCCTACCCCTCACCCATTTCACTTAGGTTTACCTCACATGAACAGAAGAACATTTATCCCTAAAACTGGTTAGTATTGCCAATGGCAGCCACATTCAAGTATTTATTTATACAAATATTCTTCTGATAGGATTCCAGAAAGATGCCTTTGTGAGGCGGTGAAATGTAAGTGCTATTCTTAAGCACTTTGGGCACAGACTCCTCTCTTAGTATGCACGTGTTTCAGCAGCACAAGACCAGAGTCTTGCTGAATAGCAGTATGTGTTGTGAACCCACTTTTGCTCTTTGTATGCTCTGGATGCCCAAAGGTGCAACATGCCCCACAGCTGAAACCACTGCTGAGTTCCTACTTCCCACCTAGAAGATGAAACAAAGTTGTGTCCATGCCCCTTGGAAGATGTTATCCTGCCTCTGAGACTCTTATTTTTTAACTTTGGAGTTATGAGTCCTTCTTTTCCCGGTAATTTATCGATAACAAATAATAAATTATATTTCATATAATATGAGAATTCCTGCACTGAAGCGCTTGCAAATCTGAAACCTTTTCAGTGATCATAAAAAGGATCAGAAAGACTTAATCTTTGTTCAGATATAATCCCCAGTGAGCCTCCTGGGTCAAACCAAGAATCTGTGCAGTTGCAACTGGTACATCTTCCCACCAGAACGAGTTTCAGAAAACTGCAGGACAGGGGTGAGAAGCATCCATCAGCTGATCACCTCACCTTTCTCCTGGCTGCTGTTTTCCCAGCCTGAAGTGTAAGTCCTGCCTAACCTACTTTTGAAAAAAATGCACATTGGCATTGGAACTGGTGTGCACAGGTATGTGAAATATCAGTAGCTACTTACCCTGCGGTAGTGCTGGCTGTCCAAAGTGTGTTACTCTCATAGAGTTCCTAATTCACCAGCCATTCCCACTTGCTGGGATACTCACCTCTGGGATTCATTTGCAGTGAACTAACTGGGTAATGCATAACTCTCCCTTTCTTTATGCTCTTGACTGTGGTAGCAGGAAGAACATGTGCAGAGCAGATGTGAATACAAAGATACCACTATTAAAACCATATCCATAAGAGCATGGCTGATTGTACCTGTTCAGATGATGCATCTGAAAGTGATCACTCTACACAGTGCAAGCACAGACCAAGTGATGAAATAATCTTTCTGAAGTTAACTTTGCATCCTATGAGAAAAGCTCTTTCTTACCCTTTCAGTTTACATGGCAGTAAATTGATTTTCCTCTTTCTGAGGAGCAGTTCCTTTAATATCTCCTTTCAAATATAAACATTTTAATAGTAACTTGTGAGAAAAAGAGGGATGATTTGTATGTTGTGGAAACCGAAAACAAAGCTGTCCATAGAGATTGTGTTTCTGGGTGTATATTGTCAATTGGATTGTATCTTGTGGAGAAGCTGCCCATATGATATGGACTTTTTCCACAGGACATTTAGATGAAAAAAATGTATCAAGTTCTGTGAAAACAGGCAGCTGTGCAGGCGAGGGAACAGAGCAAATTGCAATGTAGACTTATCCTTATTAGACACCATTGAACACCACCACCCCACCCCCCACGCCTTACCTAGGGGAAATACTTTAAAAAAATACTCCGAGAGAGCTTCAGGCAGAGCCTGTGGATTCTTTAGACTCCAGAGTTCATCCCAAATTTAAATCAGTAGGAGACCAGGATCCGTTTACTCTGATACTCATAACACTAGTTGTCTCATTTCACTTCTCTCTCTCTGCTTAGATAGCCCATGGGAGGCTGGACAAGGCTAGAGATACGAGCGAGGAAAACATTGTCTTTGTGTTGTAATTACAGAAGAGCTTCAGATCTGTGTGTTGTCTTTTATATGAGGGTTGTATTTTGGCTTACAAATTTGGCTTTTGATAACACTTGTGTAGGACTGAACATTGTGTCAGTGGCCATGAAAAAGGACTTACGAGAGGACTTGTCTGAGACTCAGGTTTGAATTTGCTCTTGTAGCAGTCTGGAAGGCACAGATGGAGAGAAAAAGCTTTTCCGTGGTCTAGCCAGCCTTGGCCTACCTGGCAGAGCAGTGGCGCTGGTTTGTGGTACTATGCAAAGGCAAGCAGGCACCTTTCCATAGCGGGATACATGGAGAATCTAAGGTTTGCTGCTTTTTTACTGCTGTGTAACATCTGACCTGTGTTTTTCACCAAATACAGCTTTTTCGTTGGCCAAAAGATTAATCTCTTCATTCAAATTTCTTGTTAGGTTTAGTTCTTCTCTCCCTGGCTAGCAACACTGCAGATGCTGACCCATTGTTGGACCTGAATCTCTGGGGTGCAGGGTTTTCAGTGGGGGGGCTGTGTCCCTGGAAGTTGCCTGCCCTGGGGGGCTCAGGTAACCTGGCACATTGACTTCCCTCCAAGTACTTTGCAAAGCTTCTCTCTTAACTGTCACTTGACGTGGAGAGATTCTACGTGTGTTGTCTCTCACACTTTTGAGAGTGATCCCCTATATCTGCAAGTAATTCCTGCATTGTTTTGAATGACTTGTATTTGTGTATAAGTACAACCAGGGGTTTTATGCAAATTAAAAAAAAAAAAAAAATCTTTACTGTCTTCCATATACCTAGCAGCAAACCACTGCCCAGAAATTAATAAGGCTTCGCTTTCTTATGTCCGGCTCCTGTTTGCATTTGGTCCTGCAGCAGTGAAATCATAATTCTGTTTTGATGTGTTTGATAATAGTATAATTTTTCACATGTCAGCAGATTTATGATGGCATAAAACCAGGATTATGACTTCAATACAGGAGAACATGAAGGAGGAGCTGATATATAAGGGAGAATAGAGCTGTTCACAAATATATTTTTATTGCATAATAAACAAAAAAATTGCAAAGGTTTGCAATCTTTTACCCTCTGTAATATCTCTTTTCTATAGGTCTGTTCTAGTGTTCTCTCCTAAGAAACACTTTATAATGAAAAAGATGGAAGACAAAGGTTCTGAGCTCTTAAAAGACAGATATTATTTTAATACATAGTGTCAAGAGCATTGGACCTTCCCTGATTTGCGGTCACAGATCCACTGTGCTGTAATGGATATGGCACTATAGATATGCTCATTTCAGGTCAGGCAACCTTGTCCACTTTATTTATGATTATTATTAACAGAAATGCTAGCTGTCAGACACGATCAACATGAATCAGCCCAAGGCCCCCTGTAAGAGGAGCTATAAAGAGTCTTTAAGAGAATCACCAGCAGCCCTGTCAGATCTCACAATTACTTTTGAAGTTCTGACACATTGGAGAGACATAATTTTTTTTTTTTTTGAGATTAAGATCTTGTCTTTCAATGTTTTTAAGTGCATTATTTGTGTGTATAGGTGCTTCTGCCCTGAATGTCATACATGAAGCCTCAGACCTACATTGACAGCTTTTGAAAGATAAAGCTAGTTCATATCCTTCAGTGTTAGCCTTAGGTTAAATTTTGGGCTCCCCTGGATATCTGTACATTTCACAGACAGCCCAGTATTGTGAGTACAAAATTAAAATAAACAAAATAAATAAATTTGCCTCCTGCCTTCTGGTGCCTACTGAAAAATCATGTGTTTACATCATGAAGCGCATAAGCTTTTTCCCTGAAGCTAACCTATCCACTTAATAAACATTCCCATCTTTCTAACATTGGTCCTATAACATCATGTCAGCATATATTGCTCCAAAGTGACTGCTTATGGCAGAAACAGGACTATTTAGCCCTGATCTATGGCTGTACATTTCAAAGCTTTGTACAGCGGCTCTTTGTTCCACCCTGTGGTGTAAGTATTATTCCAGACCCTGTTTTACAGATGGAGAAATAAAGGCAGAGAACTTTACCGATTTGCCCAGTGCCTACAACTACAGAGAGAGGTCCAAGGTGAAATTATAGGCACCCTTGACTCCTAACCTTGACCTCAACTGACATGGCTGCACATCCTCCCCTGCCCTTGCTAAGCAGTGGAGAGGAGGGTTTCATTTGTTATTTTCTTTTTGTGGCAGGCCCTTCCTCCCTCTCCACCCACAAGAATCTGTGCAGCTATGCTTTCTCTGATTTCTTCACTCACGCCATTAGCCTTTCCCCTGTAGGAAACAACTGGCATCTCAGCCATATTTCAGGCTCTAACTCCACAGTCTTCCCTCTCTCAGGTAGGCAGTGCTGTCTTCAGCAGGGCACTGAAGTGTTAGGGCATAGCTTGTACGGTCATCACTAGCACCAATTATATATTATTTTTTTAATTCCTCAGAAATTTCAAGTGCAAGGGCCCAGTGCTGCTTCATGGAAAGGCAATGACAAGGGTGCTTGTATGACATATACTAATGTGTGTAATCAGGAAATGCATTCTGGCTGACCTCCATTTTATGAAAGCCGTATTTGTATCCCGGGAACATGACAGGTACGAGAGAGAGGCAGGCAGGGTGGCAGTTTAGGATTCGCAAGATCTATATTGTATTCTCTGTTGAGCTGCCGGTTCGCTGTTATCACCTTGGGCAACTCGTGTAATTTCTCTGCTCCCTGGTTACCAGCTCATAAAACTAGATAATGATGGTGTGAAAAAAGTAGCAGTAGGGTCCTTAAATTAGAAGTGTTACCTACCTGCTTTTTGCACTTCTGCTTTGGTTTTTAACATCTTTTCCCTAGTTTAGTTAGGATGTATGTGGGCATTACTTCAAAATAATTCTCAATGCAAAACATGACTGGATGATTCAGAGATGCAGCTTTGGTGCTAGCTCCAGGCCCCAGTGCTGGGAACTAACAGCAAAGCAAGGAGCCCAGGCTCTGTTGAGGTTTACCCACTAACGCCTGGTCCTGTTTGCATTCCCATGTAATGTGCACAAATGCCTTGTTTCTGCCTTTTACCCCTCCTGCACCATCACCCCCTACCCCCGACCCGTCTCCTACAGATGTTATTTATCCGTTCCTGCCCCTTACAATGTTTCAGAGCTGCCTGTAAGGAGAACCGCAGAACGGGGCTGCCTCTGAGATGATTCATCACAGACAAGGCTTTTCATGGAGACCACAGACATCTTCCTGAGGCTGTTTTCTTTCCTGTTCCCTTTTGGAGCAGAGTTGGGTGCCTAAGAGAGTCCCCATCCCACGTGACATCAACTTAAACCTAAGAGCTGCAGCGTATCACCGCTTGCAGCGCGCTGCCAAGTTGGGCTGGACCTCTGTGAAGGAGTGTGTCTCCTTTGATTTCTCTAGCTGCGGTTTTGTGGAGCCAAGTCCGAGCCTGCAGCTTTACTGGTGCTGGGGCCGGTGCCGGCAGGGTGAGATGCGCGGGGTAGCACTCTGTGGCCCAAGCAGGCCTGGGGGAGCAGCAAGCGTGCAGCAGCCGGCGATGGGGACCGCTGCCTGTCCGTGTGCACAGACCCACTCGTGGGGGCAAGGACCCAGGAGTCAGGCGTGAGAGGAAGATGTGACCCATGTGTGAAGGATGAAGACAGTCAAAGAGGCGAGGCTTAGAGGAGAAAGTCCTTGCCTGTAAAGTGCTTTCAAGTTGAGGCAGTCTGGGCCAGTTCAGCTTCATGAACACTGAGGGTCAGCTAACATCAGCAAACAAAAACCTAAGGCATGCTATTGATAGTAAGGCCAAGTAGAAATGAGACTGGGGGAAAATCAAGGTTTCCAGATGGTGACTTCTGGAAGTTTGGACCTGAGTTGGACTGTGTATCTCGGCATTTGCAGGACCCTGCTGTTGCCAGTCCAGGATAGGATTGGCACACGCGTGTGTGTGCGTGTTCATGCACATACTTTAATGTTCTTTGTACAGGGAACCTGTCTGACTATAGATAATTAAAGATTCCTGCTGCAGCATTTTATGGGTTTTGCAGTAAAGTTTCATGACTGCTTGCGGCTCTTTCTCGGTACTGAGTTTCACCACCAAAGCAGAGCAAATTGCTACATGATTTTAAACACTTGAATAAAAAGACAGACTGTTAAGACATGACAATAATTATCTACAATTAGAGTTACTTTTTCTCTCTTACTTGTGTGCTCTGGGTTTCACTGGTGGAATGGTTTTAAAGATGGAGATTTAGAGGTTCCTGGAAAGCCCTGAAAATTCTATATTTGAACACATTCAGTCTCTGGAAGCGTTTAGCCCTGCCTATGAAAGCAGTAGAAAAAGCCAGAGGCTGACTCCATAGGCTTTAAATTATGAAAGTCCGTCTCCAACCAATATTGCAAAGCATCACATTTTGAAACGTGGCCAAAATGATAATGATGAAACAAAACACCAACAAAAAGAGTCTGAGCCTCTTGTTGAATCCAAGTGAAAAGGAATTTGGTTCATGTTTAGATTGCCTAAGGCACAGTGTGGGGAGCTGAAAATTGCCCTTTGTATCACGAAGCCGAAGGGCATCTCCAGCATTTCTGCTTTAACTTGCTTACAAGTGATGGTAGCTAATTGATATCCTGCATTATACCTTTACCTTGACAAAGGATGTTTAGAATTATACAGGAAAAAGCTGTTTGCGTGCAGGTGACCACTTTATGCATGTGACTGCTGGCTGGACAGCCCTGGGGGGAGCAGAGGGAGGGGAAGTACGGGCTTCAGCTCCAATTTTTTTTTGTTCATTAAAACAACAGCATTGATTTTCCCAGGTCAAAGCCAGGCCATTTCATGCAGCAAATCTGTGTTGAAAGGGATCAGAGTAATCATTTTTTACACGCTTGACTACTGCATGCCAGCACTGAGCTTTCAGCCACATGAACATAGGAATGATTTAATAGAGGAAATGGCAGCAGGCTATTGTGCACAGTGAAGGCTCCATGTAACATGCATGACTGAGTCGCACACCATTAAGCTGGGTGTAAATAAAACCTGCTCCTGACACTGCCACAGAATTAGCTCACTGGAATGCCTCCACCACTGTCCTGTTGGGAGCTAACGCTCTGGCTGCAGAGCCACTTCCCCCTCCAGCCTCCGCCTTTGCTGCCCCAGTGACTGGCGCAGCTATTTAGTGCAGTAACAATAACCGGCTCCTGAAATAATGCCGCAATGCTGACAAATACTTGTTAAACCAAAATCCAGCCTGAAGTAAGAGAAATATTTAGACGAGACTCTGGTTGTTTTTTTGCTAGGGGTCGTTGGTGCTGAAAATTCATCCCCCCACCATGATGTGCATCTTCCCTGGAGCATCTCCCAGATTACTTGTCAACCTGCCACGCTGCAGGAGGGCTGCTTCCTGATCTGGTTTCAGCAGTGCTCATTCACCAGCTCTAAACTGCCCTGAAAAGCTCCTTTTAAAGTGAGACAGTAATTCAGGAAGCAAGGTTAAGGAATGAACTGGGTGGGCAGAAAAAATTAGTAGTCTGTACCTCAGCACATTCCTTACACTGGTACAGAAGCAATGTATCTAGTATGGGTATGGATGGAAGGCTGAAAACAAGGGTTGCTTTATTCCTATGTACAGCAAGCAGTGATTTCTATCTTGAAGTGTCCTTGTACTTCTTATTGATTCACATCAACAGGATTGCATTTAAGTCAACACAGAATACGACCTGAATTATTTTACAGCGAGGTGGACATAGAAAATTCTCTTCTGAATGACGGATCCTATCAGTGTTTTCTGTTCCAAGAGTTTAGCCACAACTCAGTCCTTCCCACGTAATCTGAGTTGCCAGGGTGAGAAAATGTTGTTTAGATTTTCTGGCAATAAATGCCTGGATTACTTAGTGTTTGGAGTACTGACCTCAAGATGGGCACCCTAAATACTTCTGATGAAGTCTTCACACCATCAGAGGGGCCTTCCACTTGAAAGCATTGGCAATGTCTTCAGTAATTGGGAAGGGAGCTGTGCAAACTGTATGAAAATCCGAAGAGCGAATAGCTATGTGCTCTGCACTAGGGAAAGCACACTATAAAATAAACTAGGAGAAAGGAGGTCAAAGGAATGGGGATGAGTTGATTCAGTCATGGACAATTGCCCACGAGGGCAGATCCCATTAGGAAATGGGAACGAGAGGAGAGTCAGCACTGCATTTTTAAGTCAAACAAAGCAGGAGCCCCATTGTCGGACAGTGAGGAGCAGCAGGGCGAGCAGAACGGATAATCTTTGCTAGTAAGCAAGCAGTTTGAGGCTGCATTTGAGGATGATGCTATTGCTACTGAAAGCACAGTATTTCTTGGAAATGAAACCACAGAAGAAAGGGTGGGAGCTTAGGTGCACTGCTCTACTTAACCACAGTTGGTTTTTGTAATCGCCTTGAGTCTGGATGGATTGTCTAATGAGAAAAAACAAAATGCTGAACAACAGGTTCTGTACATAAAGGCAATTTTACCTCCCATAACATTAAGTGCAGTGGGGAATAGCTTTGGCTCCACATCCTGCCTTTGAGCACACACTATAAACTTCTGAAATTATGATATATCAAGTTACAGTTTCATTTTCTGTTTGGAATACCTTGAAATTTCTAGGACAGCAGTTGTTTTGCATCCCGTTCAGATGTATCCTGCTTTGAAGAGATGTGCATCAGGCTTCTTTCCATGAAGATTTTGCACTTATGGTTTTTGCCTTTACCTTTTTCACAGAAAAGATGCTCAGGCTGGAATGTGTGCTTGGAAAGAAATCTGAGGGGAATACTCCAAAATATACAGTACTTAAGCAAAACCGGACCTCTTAGAGTTTCTGCCCTGGTCAACACAAAATTTTATGACCACACATCTTTATGTAGTTGGGCAATTTTGCTGAGGTCAGTGAGTTTTCTTGTCCTTAAAGTTACCCTTACATACCTAGCTGGCTTGGTCTGTGTTTCTAATACCTTAAGGCTTTTCTGGGCTTATCTTTGCTGAAGTATGTTGTTGCTTTAGTGCCACTCTTCAGTCAGATCTGCTTTCATGCTGCACACCTCCACTACTGTGTTACTCCATTTATCTTAATTTTAACCTGACCAAACCTTAGCCTATAGCTCAAGGTAGAGCAACAGATCTGTTGCGAAAGGAAATCTTGTATTCTGTGCATTTTCAGGGCTATATTGTAATCTGATTATTCATACCCAGGCTAGGCTCAAGAGGGCTCATTCCGAGCGTTGATAAATTCAGACTAAGTGAAAAACATATCCTCCAAGACATTTAGCAAACAATGTGTTGCTTTACATGCTGTATGATCATCAATGAAAGTGTCATTATTCCATCCCAAGTTCAGCTTATGGGATTCCATGCAGTTTGATTTGTGGTTGTGGTATAAATTTCTACTTTTAATGGAGGAATGAATCCCACTTACCTGATGGGAGGATAAGTTGGTTTGCCAAGGTGCTGGGCAGGGTGCACGCCCCCCCAGTCCCAGCCAGTGGAGCAGAGACGGGAGGGACCTGCCGAGAGCTGCTCCTGCCGAGCTTTCAGGCTCATAAAGAGCCTTCACGAGATGTGTGCAGGGAAATAGAGTAGTGATGTGCTGTAATTCCTACAAAGCATTTGATTTATTATACAGTCAAAATTTATGAGATCCTAACCCCATCAAGTGCTCCCAATAAATTTGGGACTTCAAATGGGTATTTTCTATGTAAATGGAAGACTGTGTTAATTTTAACAATATAGTTGTTGTGTCTGCGTGTTGATACGGATGAGGAAGCTGTCAGCTGCTTTGTGACACTCACCCTGAAGCTCTGCTTTGGCTGTATCTCCTTACTGATCCCAATTAAGGTGAAATCAGAAAAAATAGAGGCTAAATGGAGAGGTCAGTGGCAGGAGTCTCCTGTCAAAAGATGTCGTTATTTTCTGTACCTGGGCTAATAAGCAGCCTATTAATCAGTGCTTGTTTAGAATAAACTAGATTCAGTTTTGCATCACTGCAAAGATGCAGGAGATCTTAATTTCATTTCTCTCCAAAGCACTCTAAACCTCAGATAAATCATACTTTATGAGCATTCAAGGCTCAGGTAAAGAGACATCCCTCTTCTCTTTCTTCTCTGCCTGGCATGCGGGCGTACCCTCTGCGATGGGGCAGGGAGACCAGTGCAGGCAGCCCCTGTGTCCTGAAGTGGATGGCCCTGGGTGGATGGCAGCGAGTCTGCCCGCCTCAGGCAGCTCTGCCCTGCTGCATTGCCCTGGTGCGCTGAGAGCTCTGTTGTGATAACCCATGGGCTATCCAGGCACGAGCTCTGGGTAGAAAAATATAATGAGCTCATGTTAGCATGTCTCCTGCCACTACTGTAGTCTCCGCTGCCTCTTATCCAAGGAGTAAGCACTGTTAGCCAGAGCCTTAGGTCAGAGCCCTCCTTCTAGACCACAGGCTTCTGTTTCTCATTGAGCTAAATGGATATGAATGGGAACTAAATGCAAAAACATTTACCATCGTTCCTGTAATTCATACGCTGGTGACATCTGTTTTGCTTTGCTCCGAATAAAAGCCTGATGCTGTTCTCGTGGCAAGGTGAATCGGAGCCATCTAACATTGCAGAGAGTCTCAGACCTGGGCTTTGGCTCTGGTTGGAGACACAGTTTTTCTAGTGGTGATGGTTTAAAAGTGCCCTATTACACAAGACAGTGATCTTAACAGCCACAGTGGGGGAAAAAGAAAGAGGGAAGAAAATGAAACGTCACAGAAAAAGATACTACCTTAGTCATAGTTCAACCATGCATGGGAGAGCTGGACAGAAGGAATTTTCAATCTGCTCAGCTGCTCCCTTGAAATGCTAGAGCTAGTCCATAGGCACGGCGTGAAAGGAGAAGTGAGCATCAGTGCGAGGCACAAGGTAAACAGAACTAGCAGCACTCAGCTGCATTACATAGGAGCACAGATCCAATGCTTCTAAATGTTGCTGGCTTTAAAAGTTGACGAGCAGCAAAGATATGAAAGAGATTGCTTTTACACATAGACAAAATTTGAAAGACACCATGTGAGACACCATGGCCAAAAGCCTAAAATGTACTTTTAAAAGTGTTTAATGCCTAAATCCTTTTGGTCTTGAGTGATGCTACGGTCGTACTGGGTGCCCTTCACATCTAAGCAAGTGGAGGGCTTGTTTCCCAGGGAGGGTTGACCCCATTGCAAGATCTCTCCTTGCATGTAACAAAATTTAGTAGTCCACCACCCTGTCTGTCTCACCTACCTTCTAGTACACAGCTGCTTTCACCATTTGGTTGCCTTTTTCTAGCATCACTGACAAGGGTCACCCGTAGCATTGCAGTTTGTTGGAGTCTTCCCAAACTGTCTCTCTCATTGTTGTCACTTTTTAGCTATGGTAACGGGTCAGGTCTTGCTTTTCCTTTTATCAAGATCTGATTCTTCTCTTGAAGATTAACTGAAATGCATTCAAGATAAGTGGATGCTGGCATTGTCTTCCAGTGACTGGTACAACAGGTCTAAAATAACTCCTACTTACTGGTATTTGTAAGACTTCATTTGTTTTTGCATGGGCCTTTTTGCCCCTTCCAATATGAGTAGTAAATACAACTATGTGGTATGTGTCGCAGGACAGGCAGCCCAGATGTTAGGCCGTTAGGTATGAAGTGGCCCTGTAGAGCTCCCTGTCTGTCCTCCTTGGCTGTGCTGTCCTTTTCTTGCATAGAATTCTCTTAGATGTGTTCAAATAAAAGCTCCGTAGTCTAGGCTTTGGAGATAGACAGCGAAATAGACCGTTCTCATCCATTTTTAAGCTTTACAGGTTAATTACTGGTTACTAACTGCTGGTTTCTAGCACAGACTGCTGCACTCAGAAGTTAATGGGATAAGATGTGATAGTTCGTGAAGTCAGCAGAGAAACAGACTCCCATGAATGAAACTGTCTTTGTTACTTGCAAATGCAAAAACTAGACAATCAATAGATATTTTTGGTTTGTTATTTTTTTTTTGGCTTTCATTGAAGCACCAAGTTGGCAGACATGTTGAAGCTATTTACATTCAAGTTTCAATAAATGTAGTGCTGGAGACTCCTCTAAATGATTTTATCTTGTTTTTAAAATAAAATCTGCATGATCATTCTGCATCCCTTCCCCGCTGGCATCAGTTTTGTTCTTGCAGCCAAGAGAGTCAGTTAATAGTTTCATTCAAACTTGCTGGCTCCAGCTTTTGTTTTTGGTTTCTCCCATCCTGCCTATTCCTGCTGTCTCCTAGGGGGGACCCTGCTGGAGCTGTCAGCTACAAAACCTCTTTTTTTTTTTTTTT
>VXBO01012988.1:37746-84363 GCA_013400135.1 Rhinoptilus africanus | reverse complement strand
TTTTTAAACCCAGCTATTGCTCTGATTGTACTAAATCAAGCAAGGAAATGTAACCAGTTGTTTTTCTTTGTTCTGTCTGATCTTTTTTCCAACAAGCCATATGCTCAACTTCCTTACCACTGCCATCAGGCCAGTGACGTCCTTTTTCTCCCTTGCTTTACCTTAGGCCCTGACTTGGCAACTCACACGGCAGATGCTTTCCGTATGGCATAGGCTGTATCAACCATGGTACATTTTCAGCTATTGCGGTGCTCCCATCCGCTGTGCTGGTATTGTAAAGCAGGGTGGGTGTGCATGGGCACTGGGACTGAAGCAGACACAGTGATTAACCTTTCTGCCAGCCCATCGTTCTTGCTGCTTTCTTGCCCATCACCAGTGCTGCATTAAGTGCATATGCAAGAAATGTTTTAGAAGAATATTCTACTGAATAGAGACAAGGTGAATGCAACTCTGGCGGCAAGCTTGGTGGTTGCAGGCATTTTGTCCTCTCTGGTGTTTTTACTTCTAGCCAGCCTACAGTGGTGCTATGAAAAGGAATAGTTGTCGGTACGCTGGCACTCAACTCCAGCATAGTAAAAGAACTTGCATATCAAAGTGCTTTTTGTACTGTGATTAAAAAAAAACAAACCACAAAACCACACTTCCCCTGGAGATGGTCTGTGCAGTGGCTGGCTAATCCTTATCCTTAGGCTGCAAGAGCAGTACCAGTAAAGAGATAGGAAAGCGAAGCTAGACCAGTTACAGCCTGCTGCTCTGGCCCTTCATTGTCATACCTGTACACACCGACACCTGAGCAAAGGGAAGCAGGCACAAGCTCTGGAAACTTTAGGGAACATATGCCCTCTGAATATCAAATCCTGAAATCAGGCACCAACATACGTGGGAGGATCTGACTCATGGTGAGTGGGTACAGCACATTGCAGCTACGGCTCACCCCATTTTCCATGGCCTCTCTGGGTTTTCGTTCCATGTTCTTCTGAGCACAAGAGGGGTGAATATATAGTTTGTAGTCATCTCTGCAGATGGAGCAGAAAGGAGAGGCAATAACTGTGCTAACATGAAATATCATTTTCTGTATTTGAAGGTTCACAGAGACGGAGGCTTATTCCAGCTTTATCACTTGATACAACTTCTCCAGCAAGGAAGCCTGCCAACAGCCCTGGGGTTCGCTGGGTGGATGGGCCCCTGCGAAGTGGGCAGAGGGGGCTGGGGGAACCCTTTGAGATCAAAGTCTATGAGATAGATGATGTGGAGAGGCTCCAGCGGCGACGAGGTGGGGACAGCAAGGTGAGTGCAATACATGTAATCTGTCTCCCTCCTCCAGGAAGGTGTAGAGGGGCAATTCAGATTATGCAGTCAGAAATGTGTATTATTGTTATGTAGATAATAGGTTTGACTGCACTTCACCCACACAGCAGATTTGTGTACAGAGCAGAAGGCAGAATAGTGTTGAGACCTTCACAAAGTCATGGAGGAGGATAGTCCCGGTATTGGGAATGCTACCACGCAGGTGAGGGTAGTACAGCCCTCAGCGTGGACTCACTGCACATCTTGATGGCTGCCACCCCTCAGAAGTCATGCAAGGCCAGGCTGGGTGTCTCCAGACAGCACTGCACCCTGTGCTGTTACTGTGCCCCATATCTTTACAGAAAATAGATCTTCTTCATTAATGATTGTGAATTGCTAGAGCTTTTCATAACATATTCCCTTTGTTTAAGGATGTTTTAAATTTGATATTGCTACCAGTTCTCTTATTTTATAATATGACTACTGCATTTCGCATGTGCCAACCACAGAGAGGAATTTAGAATTTTAATAGAGCAAGCAATGGATTTCCTTCTCCTAAGAGCTTAGATTTTCTTAGCCAAACTTCTGGTGACAAAAACCAGAAATGTTTTGCTACAGTTAATCTGATTTCAAGATGCTGCCTGTTAATAATTATTGTGGTTTATTATTAACTATAATTGCAAAGTCTCCAAAGCTCACTGATGGAAAACATCAAAACCAAACAAAAGCAATAAAAATAAAACAGATGATAGATTATTTCATGCAGTGATTCATATGCTTTCAGAGTAAATGGCTCATTGTTAGTATTATGGATTGAAAGATCATTTGACTGAATGGATCTGGGTATTTCATGTCCTCTTCACCTATTCCTTCCCTGATTCTTTTTCCTGGTTGGCAGGAGGTGATATGTTTCAATGCCAAGCTGAAAATCCTGGAGCATCGCCAGCAGAGAATTGCTGAGGTCAAGGCCAAGTACGAGTGGTTAATGAGAGAACTGGAGGTGACCAAACAGTACCTGATGCTGGATCCTAATAAATGGCTCAGTGAATGTAAGGGCATCGTTTTATTGCCTGGACTCATAGGTGTCCTTTGGTTTATTTCATGGGAGGGAGGATGGAGCGGAACAGAAATGTGAGCTAGTGTGTTTGTAAACTAAAATGAACCGACATATGACCTAAGGGCAAGTTTTAGATTGACTGTACTTCTAGAACTAGTCCCTATAATTCTTATTAAATGTTGACAGTAGAACTGAACAATTCTTTTTGCCTGAGAGCTGAATTTTGAACTGGTACAACATTGTAGTGGTGAATTTTGCCATTGGTAGATTAACGTTCACGCGTTTCAGTCCACAGCTCCTGAAAATGAGATATTTTTTTTTTTGGCCTCAGATCACTCACATATGAGCAATATTATAAATCTGCTCTTCTACCACAAAATAACACTGTGGAGCAAACTTGTCCCTTGGCACCAGTGGGCTTACATGAAAAATTAATTTGGTCAGTTTTTTATAACTATAGATGTGTAAAGTTCAGAGAGCTTAAAGGGCATTCACATTCAAATGAAGGAGGACCTCAGCACCTCAAAGGAAACAAGATAAAGAATAACTGCAGTAATTGTACAATAATTTTTATTATTAGCAAGCAGATGAGTTCATATCAAAGAGTTCTAGGAAAAAAACCTAACTGTTTTCAATTTATTTAAGGTAATTGCAGGTGGCAAAAAGGAGGTCGGCTGGTGTGTTCTCCTAAAGCATCTTAACTCTTCCTTTGACCACTGCCATAAGTTAACACTAGATCAGTACATCCTGCAAAACAACCACAGTATATGTTTCAGGAATGCTATTAAGGAAGAGGGGTAAAGAGGAGAGAGTCAAAGGGAGCAGAGAATTTGCCATACATTTCTGTCCGCTTACAGTGTGATGCCCTTGCTTCTGATTCCAGTGTGATAAATGCAGAAAGCCTCGAGGATGGCACAGACCTCAGGGACAAGATAAGATGGGAAGTGCTGTCTCAGACAATGTATCTCGCACTTGGCTCCCATGGAAGCCACTGGCAGCTGGTCTCTGGCAACATACGGGCCCCTATTGTACACCTTCCCGTGCCACTCTCGAGTGGTCTGGTGAGCGTCACATGGAATAGGTAGAAGTGTGAGGAGCAAGGAGGTTGGAGGTTGGTTTCTAACTCTGAGTTCTGAATTCAGCAAAGGACTTGGCCTCCCAGGGCAGAGCCCCTATTTAAATCTCTTTCTGGTCAGCAGAATGCGTGAGAGAGTCAGTACATCTTGGCATTCAGCATTTGCTTAAGGGTGTTGAGTGCGGCAAAAGGTATCTGCAATTCTGGAGAGGGTGGCACAGCATATAATTCAAGTAAGCATCCAATGTAATCTTAACAGTGTTTTCCAGCAAGCCAATGCGCCATTTTAATAGCCATTAAACAGAAAAGGCAACTTTTACGGACAATGGCAAGCCAGAGAAAATGTCATATAGAGTACTGATGGGTTTGAAGAGTTGAATTAACTCTCTCTCTCCCACCAACCAGCGCTGGGTTTTGTCTCCTTTTCCTATCTGTGTATTTTCTTTCTCACAGTTGATCTGGAGCAGGTATTTGAGCTGGATTCTCTGGAATACCTGGAGGCCCTAGAATGTGTGACTGAGCGTTTGGAAAACCGTGTCAATTTCTGCAAGGCCCATCTCATGATGATCACCTGTTTTGACATCACCTCTAGACGCCGATAAAGTATGAACCTCAAGAGCATTTCAATGCGCATCTCTGCCATCCTCCTTTTCCCTTCTGAATAGCATCCCAAAGACAACAGAATGAGGATGAAGGTTGGAGTCAAGTCTCAACTGTGTGTATGAGAGATTTGCTATACTATACAGAAGA
Organism: Rhinoptilus africanus; assembly: GCA_013400135.1. Lineage (NCBI taxonomy): Eukaryota > Metazoa > Chordata > Aves > Charadriiformes > Glareolidae > Rhinoptilus > Rhinoptilus africanus. The sequence continues at coordinate 80,194 of VXBO01012988.1, read as the reverse complement.
GTAGTATTAAAAAAAACCAGGACGAGCATGAAAAATGGAGATATAAGGTTGTTGATTCTCTTAGCCTAAAAGAGCACTTTGAGGAACCTTTAAGGACATGTCTGTAAATAAGAACTGCTGGCAGAAGACACTTCTTTCCCTGCATTAGATGAGGGAGGAGGAAGGGTGGTTGTAGGACTTCCATTGAGAGGTTCATTAAAAGAAAACCTATCCAGAAAAACTGTTTAAGTGCCTTGCAAATCTTTATTATCCAAACATTTATGTTCATACTTTATTGTGTACAGATGGTGCTAGTCAAGAAAAGAAAAAGGAAAAAAACAAACACACTTTTGAAATGTATTTACAGCTTGTTTTTCTCTTGGTGTTTTCTTCTATTTCAGACTTGCTGTTTCTAAGTAACTTGTGTTTGTAGAGATATTTCCTACTCAGTACAACATATGAATAAATGTTAACTGTCTTTTCTTCTTACCAGAGTAAGGGCACTCAAAGAGAAATTCAACTTTCCCAGATGACACAAAAAATATTTCTAGCAGTAAGGTTTGCTTGTATGTTCTTCTGAACTGTCTTATATTCTGGAGGACACAGTAATTTTCCCAGCCTGCTCTGCAGTGTATGAGAGGAGAGGTGACATTACCATGAACTAAATATCTTTTCCATTTGATCCAACTCCCATAACTTGTTTTCCCTTTTTTGTTTTGTTTTGCTTTTTTTTTTTTTCATGTATTTTTAGCTTCATACTGGCTAGAGTTATGGATGAGAAGGCACTTTTATCCTAACCTCTTTTTCTGGTGCTAATAACTTTCTGGAAAATTACTCTTTAGGCTGAGAGCTCCCACGCTTATCAGTGCAAAAATGAGTGATTTATTCTCTCTTTTTTTCTTGAGACTATGATTGATAAAATTTAGCTTAACCTCTTTTTGACATATACCACTGCAAAACATGTTTTGGCAGCTTTTAGTCCCTGACCCAGTCTGTCCATAGTCACAGACATACCTGAGAAGTGCAGGCTCTGCCTCAGCTCAGCGCATCTGGAAATAAATGGGAGTCGTGAGCGAGTGGATATAGCACTTCAGGCATGTTTGCCTATGGCATTTTCCTTATCAATCCTCCAGTATTGAAGCCATGGCAAAATTCACATTGACATCAAAAGGACAAGGGTCTGCCCCTCAGTGCACATCCAAATGTTCTACTTGCTTGCCTCTGTCTACAAAGCAGTATGTGGGAAGGATCATCCTTTGTGTTTCTTAAAGAAATGTGTGAAATCTGCATTTTAATTATGTATGAGCATGGAGAATTATTTTGCTGAATTAGGTTTCTTCTCCTTCTATATTGAAATAAGTCCATTCACAAAAATTCCTCTCTCACATATGCTTGTGCTACTCTCCTGTTGCTTGTGAGAAAATAAGAGCATGATTTAACATACACTCAATATGCATCAATTTACTGCTGTACTTAAGCGCAACTCCTCTTTTACCTGTACCATCATATTAATGCCATCTTACAATTTCCGTAGCAGCAAGTCCCAATGGAAAAATATCCCTACATTAATAATGATAAATTTTCCAGTGGTTAGCTGAAAAAAATGCTTTTTTTTAAAAAAATAGAAATAACATTTATATAGTTTTATTTTCTTTTAATACTGTACAACTTGTAAAAACAAATCTTACTCATTTTATTAGCCTTGTCACTGGATTTTGTAGAAGATCCTTGTTACAGTCTATGGGGTTATTTGGAGGGAAAAAAGGTCCTATATGAAAGTTGCTTTCTGGTCTGCTCCACATCATTTTCGTATCATGAAACTCATATTCCAAGTAACTATTAAAGGCATAGGTCTGATCTCTCTCCCTTGCTCTCTTAAGGCAAGAAAAACTTCTGTAAAAAAATCCGAAACAATGCAATTTCTCTAGTTTTGTTTCTCTTTGTAATGATTTCAGTAGCGCTTGTTACGTATTGGTTCTTTTGAAGCCATCTCTTCTCCGCAAAGCCCCATGAACTCACTGTGACTCCACAGAGCAATGGGAATTGCCCCTGCAGTTTTGTGCTGGATGAAGACCTAGTACCTCTGGGATATGGAGTGCTTCTCTCTTCATGGGCTTAGTCCCGTGGAGCCCCAGATACGCGCTGCCAGGTCACGTACACACAGGAGAGAGACTTTCACAGCCAGCTCCCATCTCTCACTCGCCTGCATCCCCAGGTAGGCCTGTACCCCTCTCACCTGTGACACTGCACTGAGCCTGCCTCCCAGGCCATGCCCCCACATTCAAGGAATAACCACCCCCCCCGGCCCCCAAGTTGTGCATATTAATTTACATGCCCCCTTCTTTAAGCTTAAGCATTTCTGAAAATGTGTTTGCTAGAAGGGGGTCATTGGGTAATTGGGATGCATTGTCCTTCCTCTGCTGAAAAAAAGCAGCCCAAAATGGGTGTGTTGGGCTCCTTGGGAGCCTGCAGTGAGATGGTAAATGGCAAGCAGTACAGTAAAAGTAAACATATACTTGATAAAAAGAAAGTGAAATCCTAGCCAATGGTGCATGCACAGAATGCATTATTATCAAGAGATGCCCTCTCACATAGTCTGGGGCTTACGCAGAAGTGCTGATGTTTCTATAAATCAAGTGGATGCATTTCAGAGCTATTGTAAAATATCTATTACATGTAATATTCCTCGGTATCATTAACTCAATTGGTCATTGTCTCTAAATTTGGTACTTTTGTAGATTAGGAAGCATAACAAAAAGTGCATCTATCTTTAAAAAAGTGAGAGCATACATTTGCCCTCTTTACCACGATGGACCAAAATGGATTCCTGAAACCAAATGGATTATGCCAAAGATGAATTTGGCATACTGAAGATACTAACTGAGAAGAATCACAGTCCTTACAAATATTTCATTTCTGAGGACTTAATTAGAGTAGTCATTGATACTCCCATCATATACTCATATCCTAAAATCCATATTCACCTTCTCTTTTTTGACTTTCTGTCGGTGCATTTCAGAATTTGCTACTATTTTGGGGAATTGTGGTGGCTTAATCCATAAAAGGGAATGGAAATCCATGACAAGTTGGCATCTGCAAAATGTTTTCTCATTGAAAATAGCTTTTTACTTCAGAATTTATATTTTTGTACTTCAAATATCTGCAAAACAGATAATTAAAAGCATCAGGGCCTTATAATGAAATTAATCTTAGTTTAAGATAGCCAGCACTTTAGAGAAGACCCATACACTTCTGCAATTCATCCAGAAAGTCCCATTCTTTAAGCAATTGCCAGTGTAATGCTGTTTTTATCCTGATTTTTTTAAAAGGCATGAAGTTGCCTAAAAGACTCATAAGCAACATGAATGGACTGTTTAATTGTTTCCACATTCAGAAATCAATCTTATTTCCCTGGGACAGCTTTAGTAGAAAACAGCAACGTTAATGTAATTAGGTTTGAAGGTTAATTCTTTGTTCGCATGTGTAACAGGAGATCCCAGTTCTTCATTGTCAGGTTGTGTCACGGCTGCAGAATACCATCACTGCTCTGCATCCCTACTGCTGTGCTCAGGCACGGGCAGCAGGGGCAGTTTCGGCCCTATTGTAAAAACTGCTCATCTTGGCGTATGTGAACCTTATTTATACAAGGGACAGAACTTGCTGCTTAGCCACAAATTCAAATCAAACCTTAGACTGGAGAGTTTGGCTGTGATCTGGATTCAGGCGTGCCACTGGTCCGCGTGAGCTCTTGGAGCGGGCAGAAAGCCATGGGTCACACACCCATTGACTCCAGATGCTGGGTCACTTCGTATCCTGGAGGGTGTGTGAGAGCCCTAATTCCCGGTGCATTTGTCATAACAACGTGTATCTTTTCTCCTGCCATGGATGCCTTGTATTTGCCTCAAAACAATTTCTTGTCAATTCATTCAGAACCAAGCAATCAGAAGTAGTGTTTCACAGAAAGGCAAGGAAGCAAACCAATATCCATGCTCTCCTTTCTTAGCTCTTTACTGGGCATGTTCTCATGTTGCCTGTGATGGTATAAATGAGGCACAATTGCATTAAGAGCCAGGAGAATTATAGCAGAGTAAATCCAGCTGCATGGAAAAGGAAAATTCATTCAACTGTCATTTCTGGGTATTTAGTGCGCTGCTAGTTATATAGCCAAAGAGTATGTTCCTCTTACCTATTTGATACCCTCTCACTTTGCCTAAGGGCCACGCACAGGGATGTCACTGAACATCTGCTGGCTTGGATCCAGTCTTGGAAGATCCCACTGCCATACAACGTAACTTCTGAAACTTGCAGCTACAGAAAATAGTAACCATTAAAGAGTAATGTCATGATCCCCTGACACAAAGCAAGCTAAGTGGGAGCTGCAGATAATGTACAGAAAAGGATGAAAGATACACACAGATGTTTTTTTCTTTCATCTCTGAACATGGCAATTATAGAGGCAGAAAGCTGGGAGTGATGCTGGGAGTAATGCACATCAAGTCCCAAGCTTGCTCACAGGATAGACTTAGTACCTCTTAAAGTGTTTTAATTTTTTTATTTATCTCAATAATATGGTTTGTCTTAAAATAGTGACTATTACCTGTGCAATGGAATACAAATTTTGTGACAGCTGAAGTATCTGGACTCTTTTACAAACGTTGCCTTTTACAAATATATATACATACAGACAAATATATATGTACACAGCCAGAGACACTCCCCCGACCCCGCTCCCATTACTGTGGGGAGGTGGAGTTCACAAATGGAAGCAACATAGAATTATGGAATTGTAGAATAGTTTGGGTTGGAAGGGACCTTCCTTCAACTAGATCAGGTTGCTCAGAGCCCTGTCCAATCCGACGCTGAATGTTTCCAGGGATGATGGATCTACCACCTCTCTAGGCCACCTGTTACAGTGTTTCACCACCCACATTGTAAAAAATTTCTTCCTTATATCTAGTCTGAATCTACCCTCTTTTAGTTTAAAACCATTACCCCTTGTCCTACTACAGCAGGCCCTGCTAAAAAGTTTGCTCCCATCTGTCTTATAAGCCCCATTTAAGAACTGGAAGGCTGCTATAAGGTCTCCCCGGAGCCTTCTCTTCTCCAGGCTGAACACCCCCAACCCTCTCAGCCTGTCCTAATAGGAGAGGTGCTCCAGCCCTCTCATCATCTTTGTAGCCTTTCTCTGCACTCCAATAGGTCCATGTCTCTCCTATGCTGAGGGCTCCAGAGCTGGATGCAGTACTCCAGGCGGGGTCTCACCAGAGTGGAGCAGAGGGGCAGAATCACCTCCCTCAACCTGCTGGACACACTGCTTTCGATGCAGCCCAGGATGAGGTTAGCCTTCTGGACTGCAAGTACGCATTGCCGGCTCATGTCCAGCTTTTCCTGCACCAGTTCTTCTCTGTAGGGCTGCTCTCAATCCATTCGTCCCCGAGCCTGTATTGATACTGGGGGGGTTGCTCTGACCCAGGTCCCCCTGGACGCTGAATGTTTCCAGGGATGATGGATCTACCACCTCTCTAGGCCNATCCCTTCCCTCAGGCATGTCAACTGCACCACTCAGCTTGGGGGTGTTTGCAGACTTGCTGAGGGTGGGCTCGATCCCACTGTGTCTGTCATTGATGCAGATATTAAACAGTGCTGGTCACAATATGGACCCCTGAGGGACACCACTTGTCATCGATCTCCATCTGGACATTGAGCCATTGACCACTACCCTCTGCGTGCAACCATCCAACCAATTCCTCATCCACCGAACAGTCCACCCATCAAATCTGTATCTGTCCCATTTAGAGAGAAGGATGTTGTGGGGGACATCACTCCCCTTCCTCCTCCAAGGAGTACCTATAAAACCTTCCCCCTTGCGTTCACCAAGATGAATCTGACTTATGCCACACTATAGGGAAAACTTATGCTTGAAACACTTTTGAATGCTTCTTTTAAAGGACTTGTCTTCCCTGTGTTCTTCAGCTTACAAAGCCAAGTTGCTGCAGTTCCTATGTAGAGGCTGTCATTGAAACATTAAAGCCTGTAAAAGTAATCCAGATGAACTGCTCTGTATTTCAGGGTGTCATGAATTTAAGACAAGATATCTTACAATCATGACTGATAAATACAACAGTTTCTGCATATGCATGAGGCATACAGCATAGTTACATCAATTGAAAGCCTGGGTTCTTAGCTCCTCATGAGATAAAGCTTTCTGTCTCGTCCTAATCATTTTAAAATTGTAACTTTAAGCTTCTGCAATTCAAAGCGCTGCCTAAAGTAAATATGATTCTCATAAACCAGCGTTTGAGTGACCCTCAGATGCCAGTTCGTGTGGGAGGGATGGTTGCACAGCGTCAGGGATGCACCAGCTCACTGCAGAGATCAAAGCATTTGTATCACTAATACTGATAGGAGGAGATGATGACCATACAGACAGGTGCTATTTCTCAAATGCACTGATGAGTGACATACCTTGCTTAATCCTGGTGTCCTCACAGTCTTTGTTTTGTAACTCCATAGGCTTTTGCATTGGTGACACCCAGCAGTTTTTGGAGCCACAAGGCTGGCTGTTGCTAGCTATTGCAAGATCTGAAACAGGTTTCCAAATAACTATGGCAAACAAAACTGTGAATCATTTGTCAATGCAAAGTTAATTATCTCTTGCATTTATTGTGCGCTCATCCCAGGGTTATCTGAGCTTCCATACCTGCTCTTGGAAATAATAAACCATTTTATTATTGTCTTTATCTTTTCTTCTTTCTCGTTCTCAAGCAAGCTTTCAAAAAAAAAAAAAAAAAGAAAAGAAAAATCAGTTTCCCTTGAAAATGAATGTAGCACTTTTTTCCTGCCTAATCCCATTGAAGTCAATATGGATTTTGCCACCAGCTTCACTGACAACAGACTTGTGCTCACTTGTGCAACATTTTGAAGCTCACAAAGGGCGTGATAATTCTGCAAAGAATGGAGGGGCTGAAAATGAAATAATAACATTTATCTACAATATTTCAAACCACCTTCAAAACCCTCCTGGACAGGCAATAAAACACAACCCAAATCATCTTACTTTGAGTGGTCCTACTTAAGTATTGAGCAAACTTTATAATAATGGTAATAAAATGGTGCTTGAGGCAGTTTCAGCTATATTACATATTCTCTGTATGCTATAGATATGGATGTATTCACCCTCTATATTGTATATGTATGTGTGTGAGTATTTACATATGGCACACATACATATATGTTTTATGTATGCATAGATACTAACTTTTCTAAGTTTAACTTCTTTCCCTCTCATAGCTGAAACTGCTCGTTACTAACATCCACATCATATTCTATGTATGAAGGATATAATTTATTTGTAAACTCAGGATGTTCTTGTTTTATAGAGTTGCTTGTATTTTATAATTTATTTACACATCATGGTTGGAAATGCTTATCTAAGTGCTATGCATTGAGGTGTATGTTTGCTAAATCCATTTCACTCTGTCCGTGGCTATGGTCTTTCTCATTATAACAGTGGTACAAAATAGGGCTAAGGAGAGGACAAACTGATGGTACGCTGGTCTCACCAGTGGGTAATTCCAGAACAGGATGTATCAGTAGTGGATATGTATATTTTATCAACTAAATTTTATGGGAAAAAAAAAAAAAGAAAAAGGAAGGAACAACATGAGAACCAGTTCAATATGTGGAAAGTCACAGCCATTTCCAAGTTGGTCAACAAATCCATTGAGCCTTTTGACATTAAAATTGTACAGTTTATTGTTTGCTGGCTAAAAAAATATTCCTTTTGTGGTATCTGAGGTGTGAAACATTGTCCAAAATATGATGTCTGGAAAAAAAAAATCCAACTATAGTGGCATTAAATGTTTACTTTTATCTTACCAATATATTTGCCTCCCCCTCCTGACTGTTTCATTTTGGATGAGAGTATTTATGAAGGGGCAGAGAAGTTGTTGCTTTTGACCCACAAGAGGCTGCTCACAACTGAAGGGGTTCTACCAAGCAAGTACTGCTGAGAGGGGAATTCACCAGAAAACAACAATAAGGAATTGCAGGGATTGATAGTAATGACAGAAACATTACAACCAAGCATAGGACCATTAACTGCTCCACTGCTGCTGTCCAGAAACGGAAAGAGACACAGTCACAGGATCTGAATTGGTCAGGCTTTTACATACGCTGGGGTTATGCATCCGTGTCTCCCCGTGTTACCAGGGATTGCTCTGTCTGCATCTGTGAGCAAGGGAAAAACCTGAGACCAAACAAATGATAAAAATGTATTTAAAAGTGTAATTTTTTACCATCTCTGGCAACTGCATCAGATTTCCCTTGGTCCCCATGCAGGTATATAACACAATATAAGTGTAATAAAAAGAGTTTGCACCCATTACTTAAGACATGCTTCTCCCTCAGAGAACCTGGTGGCAGGTTCATCTGACCCCTGAACTTGTGCTAAGGCGTGCGCAATAGCTGCTTGCCTTTTGCTCACCTTTGCGGTGTTCCTTGTTGATAATTAAGAACGTGCCTTGCTTGCAGGGCAAGATGTGAGTTAGCTCTGGGCAAATCTCAAATGCCCCTTAACACCTGGGAAAGCCCCAGTAAGGATACTGTGCTCTTCCCATTGGAAGAAAACAACAAGTCTTATTTTTTGTGGGGAAAAGGAAAAAAGGAAACGATTTAAAAAAAAAAAATAATCTCCTTAGAGACACATCCTATGCTGGCAGATGAGTCCCTCATATGCCCTACTTTAAGAAGGACTTGTTAGTGTGCTAAGCATCTAAATATTTGGTTGACAGTTTGGTATTTTTAAAATAGTCCTTTCTTCTACCTTGCTATTATATCAGCTCAGTGGCAGAGCTAGCAGTCGCAGTGGCAGAGGATGTCATCTGCAGTGATCAGCTCTTCCAAACGAAAAATACTGAGGTGGCTACAGAGGCAAAGGCTGGCATGTAATGAGATGTGTGGTGGAGGAGAGAAGGGAGTTTCTCCTCCTTTCCCAGCAGCAAACCCTTTGACTCCAGTACTACCTTAGCTGTTGCTCCCGGGCCAGTGAATTTGCATGCTGGTACCTCTCCACGGTAGCTGTAAATGAAGATAAACGGCCATTTCTTTCATCTGTAGGCTGTTCAGAATAGCTCTGATTTGCTCTAAAGAGCTAAAAGGCTTATTGCCTATTTTTAAGGTAATTTATCTTCATTGCTGTTATCATGCAACCACATCAGTATTAAAGAGCCCGAAGTGCCTTACAGTCACAAAAACAGAGAAAAATGGGTTAGTGCAAGTCGTAGACTTTGTCTAAGGCAGAACTGATGGCGAGGAGACTATATGAGCTGAAAACCAAATCGATTCACTCTTGGTCAGTTCTGAAGCCTTACCGAGCTCAATGCTACACACCTCTGGTTTGGGGCAGGACTGCCAGGAAAGGTTTCAGGCACAGAGCGAAGCAGGGTCTCCCAGCTGGCAAAAGGCTGGTGTCCTTACGAGGCCTGCTTGAAACTGTTGGTACCTCTTGTAAACTAATGCCCTAGCCATGACCAAGTCTAAACTTGTCTTTAAATCCAGTAACTTTCCAGGCTAAAAAATCAGGAGAGGCTTTAGTGTGGGAACCTGACAGGCCCCCATCTCCTTATGAGGTCCTTAACAAGCTCCCCAACTACTGGAAATCCAGGAGAAGGGGAAGTAATTGCAAAAGCTGTTTCCTCTTCCACATCCGCCTGCAAACCACTGGGGCTCCCAGAACCTCACCCTCATTTTAGTTGGCAGCACTAGCTGCTTCTAAGCCACTGAGGAGCGGAGGGGAGCAAGAAAATTCAGCTCCCGGTCTTTCAGATGAACACAAAATTAATGTTTAGTTCCTCCAGAAAAAGGCCATCTGTGAGTGGATTTTATGTTTTATGCTATCTGTTAGTATCCTTGACAGCTGCCAATCTGGCAGTTTTGGAGGCTGACATCTGCTATTTTAACCACTGAGCAACGCTATACTGGCTGTGACCACACGAATGCTCTGCATCGTTCAGAGACCACTTTCATAACCTCCAAAAGCAAGTAGGTAGCTTGGCGGTCCTACCCACTCTGCCTTGAAGAACAACCCTGGCAAATTCTGACGTGGAAAAAGCTCTAAGACGGCTAGAAATGGTCCATCCCCAATGGACGCTTGTCTAGGGAAAAGGTCTGCATTCATTTTCATATGTGTTCACATGTGTCTCTTCTGTGGAGGCTTACTGCACAGGTTTGGCACCCACGCTTTGCGTCAGATTGCAGGTTTCATGCCAACCATCTGGCAGCCAAATGTATGCAGCTGTGTGCGTTTGGCACACATCCAGATTTCCATTTCTAGCTCCTCGATGCCCAAGTGCAGCCAGACGCGTGGGTGCCGTGTGCGGGACAGGGCGCTTGCTGCATGGAGAAAGTCTCACACCTCCTGTGCTGGAGGACCTTTGTCATGCACTTTAAAAGGAGGGGGGACTGTCCTTGTCCCTACCTTATCCCTGCTCAGCTTCATTCTCTGGCCAAGGAGGTGAGGAAAAACTGATATTTTCCTGCATTTAGTTTGTCAAAAGATGAATTACCAGAAAGAAGAGAAGGGAGGAGCACACAAGCCAGCTGGCTTGTTGATCTGTGATCATCAGACGACTCCACACCGGTGCTGTTGGATGCTCCGTGCCATCTAATGTCCCTTGGAGCTTGCTTCAAACAAGCAGTCCCAGTGGCGCTGAAGGAGTAGCAGTGCTTTCACTCGCCTTGTCTTCCAGTGCTCATCCACGGACAGCGTCCCAGCTTGCTGCCATCGCTGTGCTGTAGCTGGATGCCCAGGGAGACAACCATGAAGAGTCGTGGCAGCTGCGGGAAGATTCACTGCCCTGGTTTTGTTAAAGAGCAAGCTGCCTGCTCCTAAATCATATTTCATTGAAACCTCACAATACCCAGCAAGCGACACCACAAGAGCCAAGGAAGACACTGTAAACATCATTTTCTCCTTATTTCCAAGGACAATGGAAGGCACAGCAATTATACGAATAATGAGAAAGATAACAGTTCAGCTCCTTGCCCTGGGGCTGGTGAGTCGTGGTGCCCCCAGGGGCTGGCGTAGCTGGGACTCCTGCCTGCCCTGAGTTTCCAGCAGCTCAAAGAACATTTCTGAAGGTTATATGTAAAGCCATTAAGATGCTGTGAAATACACAGAAAAGCTTCTGGCTGGCCTCTAAGCCTCAGCATTGCAGACTCTATCAGACTCTATTGCAGACTCCGTTAGACTCTATTGTTTCTGCTGGCAAGGCTGAAGCAATGGGAGCACCAATCCTGGTCTGCTTGACAATTGGCACTGCAGGGGCATGAAGTGCTCCGCAGAGTGGGGCAGTCACAGGAACAAACACTATGTGCACGCTGAATAAACCCCTCTACTAGAAAGAGGGCTTTGCACCTGACATCTTAGACGGGGCTGCATTTAGTGTGAGAGTACAGAATCACAGAATCACAGAATCATAGGGTTGGAGGGGACCTTAGTAGATCATCTAGTCCAACCCCCCTGCCAAAGCAGGGCCACCTTAGAGCAGAATACCAGGGCACTGAGATATTTTCACAGTGAAAAAAACTGTTCTGGGCTGGTTTCTTCACCCAGTAACATCACCTAGGCAGTCGTGACTCATTCTATGAAATATTTCTTTATTGCCTCTCTGAACAATTCCTGGCTTGCGTTTATGTCCTGTTAACAGTTTGCTTTCCAAATTTTTCTGTATGTTTGCAATATACACTGGTCTGGGAGGCAGGTTTTTCAGCTCTCCGTGGCAGGTTAGTATAGACATCAAAGTCAAAGCCTGCGAGCCTCCCTAGGAGGTCACTCCAAAGCTACGCTTAGTTCCTTATTAAGGTGCTTCTGAGCTGGCTGTTTTCACCACTGTGTATTACCGGGATACGAGGACAGTGATGCTGCCTGTGCACAGACCCCACGACACGTCCCAGTGTGATGTGGTTACAGACATAGGGCCAGTGCTACTGGAGCAGGGACAGAGCAGTGCTATGCCACAGAAAGGCAGGACCAAAGGGAGACAAAGGAGATGGCAGAACCAGTCCAGGTCCACGGGGGCTAGTGGATATTCATCGACTTGCCAGCAATTTAAGAACAGAGCAATACCAGGCGAGTTGCAGAGAGGATGAACATGAGGGTGCCTCTCTTGCCCCTACAAAGACACAGGACACACAGTGGGACCATCCGTCTGGGGGTCTGCAGCACAGACACCATCTCATTTAGAGAGTCATTTCATTGTCACAATGGACACAGAAAACCCACTGGGGTTAGGGGGAAAAAATACAAACAACTCAAAGTCCTATAATGCAATAGTTCTGTTAAAGCCAGCTATGAAGACTTTGGGTGTTTTTTTCCTTTCCTCAAACAGGAACTTTGTGTAAAATTGACCCTCATGCTAAGCTATTTTGACCTCTTCATAAGCTAGCACCATAAAGTCTGTAGGCTGTTATATTGCCTTATCTTGCTGGGATTGTAAACCTTTGAGCTTTAAAATCCCTCTATGACTCTGGAAATTCTTCCCCAGGCAAGACAGGGTAGATTTTGTGGGTTTTTTTTTTAAAGCACACAGTGAGGTAACTTGTAATTAAACCCCAAATAATCAAAGCTTTTCAGATGAGAAAGCTGTAAACCCATTTCTCTAAGAAATCATACACCTGGACACAGCCTAGAAGCTGCACTTGGCTGCGAGGCCTCTCCGGCTGGCCAGGAGCTGGCCTGATCGCTGCTTTTCATGGAAGCTTTTTCATGGAAGTTGCAGATGGTGGAGGGAATTCAAGCCTAATAACAAGGTTCGCTTTCCTCGGGTGCCTTTTGCAAACCTCTTTCTCTGTGGGGGTCCCCAGGCTGCAAAGTCCTGCTCCCCAAAACGGCGGTGACAGCTGAGCCCGACTCACTGCAGCCCCCGTGATGGGGCTTCGGGGGAAGGCAGGCGGCGCCAGAACCGGCCTGGCTCAGTCGGCACCAGGGAGCTACAGGCACAAAAAAGCTGCTGTGGTCCAAAGCTGATGTAGCGGTAAGACTTGGCCTGGCTTAACTGTTGGTCACTGATACTTGCCAAGAAAGGAGCAGCAAGCTAAATATTTCCGCATCACTTCAGAAATTATTATTTTGGTGGGGTATTTGTTTGGAGTTTTTTTTTAATGGAGCTTTTTGCTCTCTGTGCCCCCACTAGAAGCTGGACACGACATGTTTTTACAAGGGCAAAAACCTTGACAGCATCAAGGGCGATGGCCCCTGGTGCGAGGCTGCAGCACTGGCGGAGCAGGACACAAGGTGGTGAGGAAGGCACCGGCTCCCCAGAGGTACAGAGCAGGGAAGCGGGAAGCGCCCACCCTGCAGCTTGAGAAACACTGGCTGCCCCACGAGGTGCCGGCCTCAAAAAGTGTCACCAGGCACCTTTCTCCTGTCCTGTGAAAAACACAATATGCTCTAGAGTCGGCTTTGGCACGTTGCTGCATTCCCCACACAAGGAAAGGTGTTCGCTGAAGGCATCACATCAGGCAGGAGGAACAAAATCCCTGCCTTTGCCTCTCCTGGCTCTGTATTTGGCTCTGTCTGAATTGAGCTACCTGCCCGGATAAGTGACTGCCTCACAGGGCTCAGTCAAAAGGAAAGAGGCCAGGTTAAAGCCTGTCTGGGTCATGGGATACATTTGAGCAAGGCTGTAGGTCTGGAGAGCTCTAAATCTACGTTGCTTCTTCAGTTCTGCAAACACCAGCCAGGGGCTTCTCAGCAGACTGGTCTTTTTCCAGCTCAAGAGCCGGACAAGCTCCTCACTCCCACCACCCAACAACCACCATTACCTGTGACTTAGCAGCAGATTTCAAAGGGCTGTTCCACAGCAGAGAACATGTGGGTCTCTTGATGAGCTTCTCCACCACCTTGGAAGGGACATTTTTGCCAAGACTTCAGATTTGAATGGTAAAATGAACAGCTTTTAAATAAATAAAAATACACCCCCTGCCAAAAATACAAATAAAATTTAAAAAAAAGCTGTAAAATACAGCTGTAAAATACAGCTGGGTGTATTGCAGTAACATTACATGGATTGCACGAAGAGCTTTGTGACTCTGATGAAATGCACTTGGACAGTGCCCATGCAAAAGATTTTTATCCATCTTCCCATCTACCAGCTATAAAGCAAGGCGGCATCCTTGCCTGGTAGCTGGCAGGCTGCCGCACCCCAGTATTCCTCAGGTCTTTCTGGTTTTCAAAGACTTTCTGTTGTCAGTTTAGGGCATCTTTGTCAATTCCCTTGTTTTCATGTTGAGTTGCAGTTTAACTTGAGTAAAATACCCTACAAAAAACCAAACAGCACAGACCTATTTACAGAAAATAAAAAACCCCACAGATTTTTGTCTGTTTTTCACAAATTATGTCCTCGTGGAAAACATTTTGTAAGGGGAAAAAAATTTCTTTGTATACCATCATTACACTGACCTTTTAAAATACCATTATTTACTGGTGCCTTCAGCCACAGATGTTCAGAAATTAACATTCCCAACTTGTGATAGGGTATTGCCCACATCCGGCATTCCTGTTAGCATGGTGGGGAACATCACTCTCCAGTAATGGTATTTTGATCACCGTCCTGTATAGGGTAGAAGCTGGGTACAAGACCTTAATGACATTAAAGAGAATGCAAACCCAGATGTTGCTAGTACCTCATGGAGGGATTGCTCCCCAGAGCGTGATGTGACTTTGAAAAGGAGACTGAAGTACAAGAAGGGACCTTGCATCCAAGTGGCAGAAAGGAGACTGACCAGGAGAAGCAGAAGCAAACCCCCTGCGGCCAGTGACTGCTCCCTTTCATGCCATCCCCATCATCTCTGCTACTCCAGTTCCCAGACCCACGGCTGCCCCGCAGCTGCATGGCTACCCCTGCAGGTATTCCTCTCCGCAGCGCTGTGATGCCTGAGTCTCTCCAAAGACCACAACAGCTTTTCTGTTCTTCACTGTGGGCTCCTGCGGTGTGTTGCTCCCGGTGGGAGGGATGGCAGCTCCGTGACTTTGCAACACGTCGCTTGGGTGTCCCCAGCTCAGCAAGGGACAGCACAAGGAGTATCAGGCCAGACCTTTCCTCTACCCGTTCCATCATGAGATGCTCAGCACCACAGCTGGTACCTAGCGCAACAGGGAGATGACACTAAAAAAGGCTTCATTAAAAGGAACTTCAGTAAAAGTAAACAGGCAAGTACAGCACAGAGCAGAGCACAGGGCCTGGGGGAGGGGAAGAGTGGAGCTCTGCTAATTTTCTCATCAGACACCCTCCTCTATTACCGTCTCCTGTCTCCTGCTCTGAAAGTCAAGTGGAATTGTCAAGAGGAATCACCTGTGATTTAAAGTGCAGTTTTCCTCCAAGAGGTATGTGAAATTGCCGCCTTCCTATTCGGAGCCTCTGGGGACTGGGAATCAGAGCTGCTGAATTGGAGGGGCGGAGGAAGAAAACTCTGCTCTTCCCTCCAGTCTCCTCAGCTCCACTAGACCAGCCCTTAGCAGAAACAGAGGCGGGGGAGCAGGATCCTTAGCTCCAGTTGAGGAGACCAGCAAGTGCTGCCTGCCCGAGCCCAGGAGATGGAGGGGAGCTTTAGGCAAAGAAGCAGCCGCACGATTATCCCCTTCCTCCTGTCCTGGGGTCAGCTGGAAGAAGAGGTTTTGCTCTGTCCTCGTTTAGGCATCTTTGGAGTTAAAAAGGACTCAGGCAGGATGCTTCAGCCCTGCTTGCTTGCTGTAAGCCCTGTCAGAATTTGGTTAACAAGGAGCTGGAGCATCTGAGACTACTGGAAAGCTCATGTGTATGTGCCTTTCTCTGCGTGCCTGTCTCTGTAGCTATATAGAGATATATTTAAAAGAAGGTTAATTGGTCTTCTGGGAACTATAAAGAACTTGTTAGGCTCCTCTGTGTGAGCAGTGACTGTATGAAGCCTAATTACTAAGCCTGAGTTATTCTTTTTTTTTTTTTTTGGGGGGGGGGGGGGAAGGAATCTCTAAGGTCCTTATTAAAACCTACAAAAATTCTAAAGAATGATGGAATTAGAATTGATTTGTCCATGTTGATCACAAGTGCAGAGCAAATAAAAACGTTGAGCTTTCCCCATGAAATACTAATGGGGGGTCATACAGGCATGGCTTACACATCGCTACTGGGGGGATAAACAGAACCCCCTGTGCTGACGGGCAAGAATAGCAGACTGCAGACTTTCAGGTACGGTGCACTCTTTATGCTTAGGGCAGGAAAAATACACACTCAGATGTTATTGTAGGGGGCATTTGACAAATCAGACATCTCAAATATATTTTTAAGCTGATTAACTTTGTAAAAACAGAACTGAAACAGAAAAGGACTTTTGTATAAGAAAATGTACATTGATAGGAAAGAGAAAATAGCCATTTAAAAAGAAGGGGTGGGGAGGTGGGCAGAGGACCTCTAACGTGACTGTGGTCTGAAATGCCCAAAAGCATTTGCTTTGGATTTTTTTGACTGTGGTTTAGAGTTTGCTGAAGTGCTGCGGGTGGAGACCAAAGCTTTCTCGAAGTGGTGGAGGCACAGCTTAGGCAGGGGCAGCTCATGGCACTCTGTCCCTGTGTGGTAACTCAGTTTTGGAGGAACTCTCGGGCAATGCCTGTAATTACAAGAAAATACAACGATGCTGGTCCATCCCGCGCATCCCGTAATGACAAAACCCGACTGTGGACGTCGGTCTGACCCTGGCTGATTTGCCCAAGGTCAGTTAGTTTCTGGTGCAGCGGAGAAGCCAAGCCAGGACTCTACATCCATAACTGTAAGACCTTCCTTCTTCTCCTTGTCTTATGGGAGATTTAATTCTGAATCAGTAAAAAAAAATCCTTATAATTGGCACAGCCTCTGTGAAAAAAAGAACTCTGTTCATTAAGAATCTTGCAGGACTGTTTGGAATATGCTGTACAGGGAAATAGCCTGTGTATTTCATAAATATGCTGTGTTAAAAAATAACAATTCTAAGAAAAGCTAGCTTTTAAAACCCAGCCATCAGGGAACAGGGTTACAGCAAGAAAGGGCTCAGTAGTGGGGGAGTTTTGCTGGCATAAACCTGTGAGTGACTCCACACGCAGGTTGATAGACTCAAGGAAGTCACAGCTCTAAAAAATTGGTTCACTGCATTTCCTCACAAGTGTCTTTACTTTCTACTACCTCTGCTGTGCGCTACAAGTTTGGTTTGCCAAGGGCCCAGAGCGTTGTACTTCCAACATCAGGTCAGTGGAGGGTATGGATACGGAGAATTAGATGCTTAAAAAAACAGTACAATTTAGAGAACTAATTTATATATATATAAATTTTTTTTTAAGACAGATATTTTGTTCAACTGGTATCAATTCTTATGAGCAAAACGGTATAATTCCCCGTGTTTTTTGCTGTGTGTTGGAACTGCTTTTCTTCCAAACACATTCTACCATGCAATGCTCGCTCTAAGTGCCATCTTACGCTCCTGGACTAATTTAACTGGTAGTGACAAATGAAAAGTAACTCAAAATATATTTCTAAACCTTGTGATGAACCCAAATTACCATTACTTTCCAAAAGGCACTGGAAAATTCTCTGCCCTGCTGTAAGCAAGCAGCAAGCGCGACAGTGTTACAGATAATGCTGCAGTCTGCCTCTCTCTGACTTCAGCATCTTTATCTTAGCAAGCTGATACCGCCTGAAAATTTTGACAGATATTATTCTTGAAGGCCCAAACATGATGTCTGTGCAAAGGCAACTCCAGCTAACTTTGAGTCTGAGCTGAAAAAATAAGATTACTTGATTCGAAATGAGTGCTTATCTAATGTTCCTTCCTGGCTGGCACGCTTGCTTGCTACCGCACTTTCAAATGATGCATTTAGCTAAATCTCCCTGCAGTCGCCAGCCAGCCTTCTTCACAGAAAATAGGTTGGAGTGGGAACACTGGGAGGGAAAAATCTGCCCGTGACAACCTCCCCTGCAGCATTGTCAGCCCTGCTGGTGGTGTTAGTACATGTGAGCCTCCAAGGGAAACCGCTCTGTAAATGACTGAAACCAACCAGAAAACTTGACTCTTTCCTTGACCAAGGTGAAAGAAATGCAAGTTTTATATCAACAGTACTGAATATAAAGCATGAATTACACCCCTGTGGTAAGGAATCTCCTCAGAGCAGCCCAGAGGAGGTGGCCAGGCAGGGCAAGCAACGCAGTGGTGCCCTCAGGGCACTGATCTGGAAACCTGAGACACAGACCAGCGTGGGCCCAGTTTGGTTTCTTGCATTGCTCCGTGAGCAATTTCTACAGCACATGGCAGCACACTTGCCGTTGTGATGCTCTGCAGCCAACCAACATAGCACACTCTTTCTCCATTTTCCAGTCGTTGAACTGTTTGGCTTGTATATTTTCCCTAAGCATCTGCTACAGACCACTGCTGGAGAGAAAAATACCAGTGTAGGGAGATCCTTCAGTGTGATGTACTGTGGCCTTTCTCACCTGACATCAGGTAACTCCAACTGTCCCGTAGTGCCCATCCTTCCTTGCTATTGTACTTGGAGAGTTGCGGTGTCCTGGTACCAGAAGCCCCAGAAGGCAGCGCTGCAGATCATACACACAGATGTGTCTACCTAGACAAGAGCTGCCGAGCCGTCTCCCAGTATATGCTCATAAAGTAATGCATTGTCTTACCTTACATTCTGAAGTCCCTTCTGTTGGAAAAACTTAGTTATGTAATCATGAGATAACGTAAGCATCATCTTTACGCAAAAGCACAATTTCTAATATGTACCCCTTTAAAACCAGAAAATAGCTCCTGAAGACTGGGTACCCCTCACATTTTCTGATTATCCGTCAGCGGTGCCATTACTTTGTCAGAAATCCCAATAAATGCAAAGGTCTGACCTTTTCCCCCAGATTTCCTTTTCATAATAGCAGGAAGACCCAACCAAGCAGTGAATTTCTGCGAGGATTATTGCACTTCTTGGGTGGCTGATATGACTTGGCCTCTGGCATCAAGCCATGCTATGTGCTCCAGAAATGCGCCGCATTTCATAGGTTATTGCTTGCATATTACTGCCGGGCAAGTGAACGCTCCATACGCTGGAACAAATTCAAACGCCTTGAAAGGAGATATCTTCCTCAGCATTGGCATTCGTGTGCTGCGGCTGTAAATTACGCCCAGAGTGTTCATTTTCTTTTTAAATGTCTTCTCATCTCATAATAATTAACGGTGTCAAGTTACTGGTGTGAAAAACGCCTGACTTCACAACAACGATGGATTAATGAAACAACAGTCATGGCTGGAGTAGCAGCAATAAATTGTTAGAGAGAAGTGACACACCTGAAGTGATACTTTCAAAGGCCTTAAATTATTTACGTTTCAAAATTTCTCATAAATATTTGGCTTTTGTTAACATTTGTTTCTGTGTTAAAAATGGAAGTCAGCAGCTCTGGCAAGAACAATTCTCTCGCTGATGAGTGTGGGGGAACAGGCCACCCATGCTCTCCAAGACATCCTTCTCTCCCCAGGGATGACCTCCTAATTCAGCAGTCACCTGTAGGTATCAGAGCTTCACTATTTGGGGAAGTGAAATCCAAACCCCACAGGCTCAGAAAGGTCTAGAAACCACACTGCCAAGCTCATAGGTCCAAATCTCTCTCTATGGTATGAAGCGAGAAACTCTGGAAGCAGTCAAAATGAGGAGAAAACAGAGTAAGGAATTTCTACGTAGATACCCTTTTGATTAAATTTTTTATTCAATCCATTTTAATATTCAATATTCTAACATATGAAATGCAGGAAGAAGAGGGACAGAGCCCTGCAGATATATTGGGAGGGAGGAAAAATCTAATTTAGAGCATTGGGAAACTTATTTGATGTCAAAGAGCACTGGATTGGGCTTTTGGGAGCCACACCTAAGGGCAAGGCAAAGAATATATTCTCTCTATATAATGCATCTGACATGAGGTTCTTAATTGCTGGCATAAACTGGTATAAAAAATTGACTGCTGATATCAATGGAATTACATCACTTTGTAACTGATGAAGGCTCTGCATGCATTTCTCAGTACTTATAATCAAATTAGGTGTTGCAAATTGATAATTAGGTATTGTCAATTGGATTGTTTGGTAGGAAAAAAAAAAAACTATGAAAATTGCATATTCCTCCAAACATCAACTCAATTCAGATCATACAGTAAAACTTATAAATACTAAACATTTTTGTAAAGCAAGTGGGAACTAATGAAAAGACACCAAAATCACCAAAAAGCTTCCCAATGCAATAAAAAGCATTTGATTTCCTTTCTGCTTGAATACTTTGTTTTCCAGGCTGGAGGTTTTCTTCATTGTGTTCTCATGATGGCTTCACACTGCTCCTTTATCTCCATCAAGGCTTGCATCAGGCTGTGATCTGCCCCGTGGGTTACCTTCATAATATTATAGGCCTTGAGGGTAGAACAGAAAGGGACACGTTAGCCATTGCGCAGACCATGTGAAGGGGCTGGTCACTGTACTGGTCCTCGAGTGGTTGGCAGCTGGGGACTTGAATGCACGGCACAATCGAAATAGGAGTAAAGTCTCCCAAAGTGTATAATGATCTCTCCCTGGCAAAGGAGGAGGCACTGACGCATTATTCTTAGGTGCTGAAGCCCACTAATGCGTTGCACGGATGGATGTTTGGAATAGTAGAGAAAAATTGTTTTGCACTGAGGCATGAAGGCCATTTTATGATTGGTCAAATACAACACAGAAGGGTTTGATACATTATTTAAAAGAGGACTGCGACATTCATGATGTTAATAGCCTCAAAGTCCTGTAAATAGAAATGGATTAATGCTTAACCAATGGAATAAAGTGCCTTAACTGTATCAGGAGAAACTATGCATAGGACCAAACAACTAAGAACATTTATAGTTTCACTCTAAAAAGGCATGCACAGGAATGGTTCTTTGTTGGTTTTCCCAGGGATTATTTTCTGTGTGTGTTTGTTAGTCATCTTATATTGCTAGGCCAATTTACACTTGCTGATACTGCCTGTTGTGTCACTGATTCCCTGCCAAAGACATGTCTGAAATGCTCTTTGCCCAGCTCATGCTTAGATCATCACTCTTCATATGACAGTTCTGCTTCTTGCATCTATTAAATTCCTCCTGCAAGAAGAGAAATACTAGATGGAAATGGATTGAGCACTTCTGAAGAAAGAAGGAGAGAGCTAGAAGCGAACTGGTAGGAAAAAAGACATCACATATTTTTCCTCATCCCAAACTGAGGAATTGTCAAAACCTAAATGCAGCCTGTGCTTCAATGGGTTCCTGGTCCAATCAGCTGATAACATTCAGCGAAATCAGCTCTGGATTGCAGAAAAAGAATCTTTTTGGAAACAAGTGTTGAGTAAGGGACCTCATTTAAATTGTAAAGATAAAAAAAATAAATATATTCTTTGGTGGAATGAATGAAAGTCTACTTCCAAATTCTAGAGACTGGCAAGCATATGGAAATTCTAGCACAGTTTATTTTTGCTTCAAATTAGCTAATTTTTAAAAGAAGAGGGAAGCAGCAAAAGCTTGAAAGAACAAGTTGAAATAGCAGTCAAAACAAATCAGTGTGCAAGGAGCTCTAAAAAGAGTCAAATATGTTCTAAGCTACCACAGTGCTCTACTACTAAAGGATAAAATAGTTAAACAGAACAAAGGAAATGCTTTCGCCGCCGTTAGAAATTAATCAGAAATGTGAAATAAACTCAGAAATTCTCAATTTTTGAATATTTCTATTACAGCAGAAATACAAAGCTGATCATGTTTTTGCAAGTAAGTCCTAGACTCCCTAAGTTGTTCGTAATGTTCTGATATCCCTAATTTAACATACTGGGGAAAAGTTGTAAAGAATAGAAGAATAGATCATAAAAACATTTCATCATGGAGTGTGAGGCACAAAGCTGTACAAGACCTTTTTTTTTAATAAATAATTGAAAAAGTAGCGTTAAAAGCAAGAATAAGTGCCAGTCCTTACCTGGCAGAGACTGGGATGGAGACAAATGAACACTTGCATCCTATAGGAACCCCGGATGGTGCAGAGCAGGACAGCTGCAGGTGGGATCCCACGTGTGTTGCAGTGCAGCAATACGTAGCTGTGCCCAAGCTAACTAGGAAGGGCCAAGACCACCCTAGAGCAAAGTGGCCAGGTAAATTGGCCATGGATCCAGGCGCATGTGATGCACAGTGCTTGCATGCTGTGGCCAATAAAGCTGATTGATAGATTTATTGTGAATGACGTATGCTAAGAGCTGTGCATCTGGATATGTCTGAGTCACAGTCCCAAGGCAGATGACCTTGATCTTCAGCCCACCTACAGGACAGAGGTCAGGCTAGTGGTGATGGACCTGGACACCCTGCTGCACAGCCAGAGATGTCCATATGGAAAGGCAAAAGCTCTTGATATCAAACACAATCTTGAGATAATGCCACCATTGCTGACTTCTCTCTCCTCCCCATCATTTCCTTTCCATTTCACCAGTACGGCAGATAAATGCACCCGGTCTTTAGCCTTTCACCTCCTTCAGGGAGAAAATCATTCCCATGCAATGTACTGTCTCACACGCTGCACTACAAGTCGGAGCCAGCTGTACCGAAGTCAGAATAGCAGTGCCTTCTCTAATCCCCAAATTAAACTGGCATTAACTTATGCATCTGTTTTTGCAAAGGTCAGTGCAAAATTGGGAATAATTGCACCTCTAAATGCAAGGAATTGTTTTACTGTGCAGAAGCAGGAATATGTAGGCTCTCTGAACATTCCTCTGCACTCCTAAATCACACAGCTAACCTGCAGAGTGGAGGCTGAGCAGAGTCTTGTGGTCTGTGTGGTCTTCCTCTCAGCTAAAAGAACAAATCTAATTATGAAAACCTATAGTAATTGCAAGGCAGGAACACGGGCCACAGTGTCATCAACCAAACACTCTCTCCCTGAAGAATATGAAACCCATTAGATTAGTGGTATGGCTGTTGCGCCATGAATGCAAATGAAATGCCATGCAGTCGTTTGCACCTGATTTGCATGGGGATGGGACGGGGCGCCCATCACCACAGCTGCGGGGAACTGTGTGCAGATGCAGGACGGCATCGCTCCACCACAGGGAAAGCAGAAGGCAAATGGCCACGTGCCAAAATGGCATGAAGCGAAATGACATTTCAGAGGGAGTATCTGTGATTTTCCATCTCTTGATTGAAGGGGACACTTGTTAAAGCAGGCAGAGGAAAAACAAAATCACAGTTACTATCAAGCACAGCTGGCAAACGATTCAGCGTTTGAAGCAAACACCTAGAGAAAGGCTGTTTTCACTGATTTCTTCAGTGTTTCTGTGAAACCTGGGAGGGATTTTACTCCAATTTCTGTGCTTTTCGCATCCACACCAGGTATTACAGTAAGAAGAGAAGTGATATTCTATTTATTGCAGGTCTTCATGAGACAAGAGAGCCATGCCCATCCACTCATGGGAGGACAAAGGTGCTCCTGCCACCGTGCCAGCCAAGCACAGGGTCTGCAGGGGAAATGGGTCGGTCCATGTCGTACCTGTGTGCATCTTCCTGCCTTCCTGCCATCGTGCCCACCAGCCATCGCTCAGCAGCTGGGCACTCGGGAAGCCACCACCAGTGCCACCACTGCAGCCCAGAGGATGGAGCAGCGGCTGAGACAAGCGCTGCAGCACTCATCGGCTCGCTTTGAGGAGACGACGCTCAGAAATGAAGCCACCTGCTTAAATCCAAGCCTTCCCCTCTGCACCCTGCCTGCCCTCCTCAACCAAGTCCAGCTCCACTCAGGTTATGGGTAACCAAAGAGGTGAGCTTACAGTCCTGTGAAGGTGACAAAAGACACCTAACAAATATTTATGCTAATCAGTGCACCTCAGAACAAATCTATACACGTGCTAGGGGATCCTGTGAGCTCCAGGGATGCAGACCCATCTTGGGCTCCTGCAGGAGTGCTCCTTCCCAGTCGAGAAGCTTTTCTCTTCACAAGGCGGCTTGTTGCAACTTTTATTATTGCTGCTTTTTACAGTCATTCCAGGCTCTTTAAATTAGGTTTATCAGAATGAGCTCCAGCTCTGGTCTTTTGCTGACAAAGGTTTTCCTGATCTGTAATTCCAATTGTCGTCCCACCATTACATCTTTCTCATATATACATGTATATAAATTTAAAAACACTGTGTTGGTAACCAAGGGCTACCTTCAGGTTTTATTTCAGCAGTGGCTCTCTGTAACACCTCTGTTTCCAAAACCTGGCATATTAGATTCTGCAGGGCCTGATATACTTTTAGGGGGTAATTTTATTTTAATGGGTAACATAAAGCCCGCCACATTATTTAAGCCTTCTTTAGGGGCGGAGGGCAAACAGCTAAACCCAAAGGGCACTAAGAGAAAGGTGGCTTTGATAGTGATTCATTTTTGGGTGGCACAGAGAGCAGTAGTAAGGGCTGGGCTGCAGAGCTGTTTCTGAAGATCTACTGGTCTTAACAGACTGCGCATCTGATGCCGAGAGGCTGTCAATCCCCAGCAGCTCTGAGGCTGTGCCTGATTAAACAGGATTTATATGAGTGAGGTGAATTTCACTCAGATCTCAATTCCTCTGCACCTTCCACATCCTTCTCCTTAATGCCGCACTGAAATTAGTCTGACGAGGGCTCCAACAGGGTGCTATTCAGTGTCAGAGCGTATTAAGAAGAGTAATGAAGCAGAGAAGGTAATCGAGTTTCTGCTCTGAGCATGTGGCATGCTCTGTTGACACATCTAATCACAAAGGGCCAAACTGTGTTCTCATATAACTCTAGGACATTATCTGAGTTATATCAGGAATCACATCCCTTACTCGCAACAAACTGGGAATTACATCTTGCTCTAATTTGTTCCAGCGTAGACAGCAATGAATGGAATCAGTTTCAGATCTTATCCAAAGAAGCTCTGTGTCTTATGCTTACAAGTTGCACGGAGAAACAGGATGACAAAGAAGCTTTTCCTCCTCTCAGCTGTGCTCCCAGAGAGTGGGAGTTCACTCTCTTCCTGTCTCACACATGTGGGTGAAAAGGGAGAGACTGAACTGGGAACAGGCGAAACCACAACAGGATTCGTTTGTAAATGGTTCTGCATCTCAGCTGCAAAACACTTACTGTGTCCTTGTGCACAGCTTATGGCTTGGAGACCACACTTAGAGATGCGCTGAGGTATGGCATAGAACGGTAAGCAGCACCTTATTCTCCCCTTTCAGGGAAAGAGGAGACCACAGCTTGAAAAAAGGTTTCTGTGTTAGGCATTGCTCAGTATTCAAAGGATAATACAGTAGGCTTGCAATGGGCAACTTCTTCACTGAAAACATAAAAAAACCCCATCACAACTTCCACCTTCACTGATGAGCAGCATTCAGATGTCTCTAGGGGAATTCACTCCAGTTTAATTTAATGCAGTATCATATTAGAAATGCAATTAAAAGAATGCCTGTTGATATATTGCGGCAGTATCAACGAAAATATAAGCTCCTCTGACTGGGGTCTCACTCCACTTGCTTAAAAGGAAAGTCTGAATGTTTGGAAATTATAAATATCATGGGTGAAAGAGCAGAACAGATTACCTGGCACACGACAGATATATGACTTACTTCTGAATACTGCACGGAAAATAGAATTGATTACTTTTCCATCTGCTTTTTAATGATCAGAATTGGCCATAATTTAAGTTAAATATATCAAGTGAAGATTTAAGTTACCAAGACTTAGTAAGACTGTCATCGTATTAAATACTAATTTATTATTTCAACATGTGGAAATTGTCAGTTATTCAGCTTGCATAATTGATCAGATGTTAAAACCAAATAGATACAGGGGTTGAAAAAAGTAAGTACAAAATACTAAGTTATGTAGAGAGTCATGACTGATCTTAACTTTATAGGGGATCCAGGCAGGAGTAAAAACCGCTTCTCCACCACCCCCAGTGCAGACACCCATCCCCTTCTATCCCAAGCAGCTGCCCTAACTCTTTGCCACAAGACTAGCCTTTCATATAGTTACGGACGTAAAGCAAAGGGGACATACATCCAGCTTCTGCACTTCTTTCCAACACTGGGGCCAGCGCTGGGGCCCGCTCCTGCCCGGCAGCAATAGGCAAGTAGCTGGTCCAGGTGGCTTCTGCAGCGCCCAGCAAAGGCCATGAGGAGGCTGTGTCAGGCACTGGAGGGGGGCTGAGAGTCGAGAGGGGGAACCGCACAGAGCATGTACTGTCTTCAGGCCAAGCTGATGTTAGGACAATCAATAATACAAGGGAATAAGCATAACACCTCTTTGAGGGGAACTGGAGGCAGCACATCTTCCAGGGGGAGAAAAACACCCTAGCGGTGACTGTGGGCTTGAGACGGGAAGCACGTGAGAGCTTACGTCTTGAGGACATGTTGCACATGGAAGGGGATTCTTCAATATATTTAAGATGATACTAACAGTGATATGACATCAGGACAAATAAGAGCCCGGGGTAGGAGGAAATTAATATAAAAGTCAGCTCAGGTACAAGAGGGATGTTTTAAAGCTGAAATGGAACTAGCAAAACACCAGCTGCAAAGCCAGATCAAAGAAGAGAAAGATGATGAAAGATATATAAATAGAAGGGATCAAGAAGCATGCCTGTTAATTTGAGTGTGTCTCACAATAAAATACAAGCATTAAAGGCAAAGTTCTCCAATCTAAAATCACAGAGCCCTGCTAGGGAATAAGGAGGGTAGAAACCATAGCTCTGCTCCTGTTCTTGTACTTTCAGTGCTCCCAGATTCACTTTGCTACGGTGAGAAGAGTATGAGGCACTGAGATATCTTTATCTCCTCAGATCTAATAGTTATTTTTCATCCAGGCACCTCTGAGCTATCGAACTGTAATTAGCAGTGACTGATACTGGAGGAAATCAGTGCCTGAAACGCTGAGCGACAGTGACCCATCACCACACTCAGCTGCAGCCTGGGGAAACACCGCTGATGGAAAAAGCGGTGAAGAGTATCCGAAGGTGTGAGGTACAGTCAGAGCAGAAGCGGGGGACACATGGCAGCTTTGGGGGAAGAGAGGGAGGGGCACAGAGAAGAAACAGTTCGCGATACTGACCTCTTTCAAGGTCTCCAGCGCTTGAGGAAACATATCTTGGCTGTACTGCAGTTTGCCCACTCGCATCAGCTGGACAGCCCTCAGCGGATGGAAACCGGGATAATACAATCTGCAGAGAAAAAAGGAGGAAAATGTGTCACTGTCAGCTCTCACCTTCACAGTCACTGCCTCTGCGGAGAGCTATTAGGGTGGGACTGCAAAGTCACTGTGAATGTTAATAAGGTACTCAGAGAAAATTAGCTGCACTACTGAGAAGCATGAAATACTGAGGGGAATTAGCAAATTATTACTCTCCATCTCAGAGGAATGCCTTTAACATTATCCTGTTAGAAAGTGACGGGAGTGGGATTGTTTAATTTGCTACTGTTGGATAATACAATAGCATTTACTGTACTTAGTGTTGCAAACAGAGGTCGTTCACAATCCCACATCTCTGGAGAGTTATAATTTTAAGAGGAAGCTTCAGCAGACAACCCAGTCCTGGATCCTCCAAGATGACAGAAAGGGACTGCAGGGAAAGCAGGTATGCAGCATCGAGGCCACCATTTCTGAGGGTTTGCTTGCTGGTCCCTGTTGGAGAGAGAGCTGGTGCTGCACGTTCAAGTAAACATCTCAGACTTGGCTTGTGAATCTAGACAAGGTACCCGCTAGTGTGAAGATATACTCCCGTTCTTACTCAATCAATTTCACAGAAGCAGAGGTTTTCCATCAATCTCACTGGAGTTAATAAAAAACTGAACTATGCTCTCTTTTTTCATAGGAAGTAGATGGAGAGCAATGTCATTATTAATTCCTCTCAAGATGTTCTTGGAATGTCCATGCTTTCATGGTGGCCAATCTGCATTTACAAACCCTGCCAGCCCTTGGCTCACAACACCTGGATTCCACCTCAGCCCTGTCACCTGGATGTGGAGAGCATGGTATCTCAGAAAAGCAAACTGTGGGCTGCAGAAAGCCATGGATGCAACTTGCCTGGAAGTGGCCAGCAGGAAACATGAGGTGAAGGGACACACCTGGATCTAAATATCTTAGATCTTTTTTGACTAACTACACAAATGAAATAAAAGCCTCAAGCATGACTCACGAAAGATCAACATCCTATTTGGTCAAACAGCATTTTTGTTCCTCAAGTGGTGTGCTTGAGGAGCATCAAAAAAAATACAAAATGTGTCACAGCTGCAGGAAGAAGAGCCAGTAAGCTTCCTAAAATTTGCTCTTTGAAGATTTTTTTTTTGTATTTACACCAAACCTATGATTGTCGGATTTAAGGGAAATTGCTAATGAATGATACCACTGCAGTCAGAAAGACGCTTAAGCACGAGTATGATTAAATGCACACTAAGACATTAAGTGATGTAAATTTGTACAATGTACAGGAATCTTCTGATAAGTCTGCATGCAAATGAATGAGTTATCTTTCTCCATTATTTTTCACTAATGAAAATGCAAACACGATTAAATACAACTAATTATTTAAATGGCAGTGTATCTGGCTGTCCTTACAAGTCTCAAATGAAGATGTGTAAACATCATGGAAAATGTTTTCACACCCCAAAACCCCCTTTTCTGCTGATCGTATGCAGTTTCAGTGAAGACATAGAAAACCCCATGGGAAGCATGCCTGGCAGGATCTCAGGAGCAAGAGATCTTGATCTGCCAACGCCTCTCATGAAGCAGCAGAAACCAACTCCTAAACAAGAATAATCCATCCTGAATTGCTACAAGCACCCCCTGTTCAGACCCCTTGTGGGCTGCTGTTCAAAAAGGCTGGAAAGCCAACAGACAAGAGAGAAGAAAAATAATAGCACTTATCTCAGTCTAAACTGACCACTCAGAACTTCAAGGATCCAGTTAAACAAACACTGGAAAATTATCAGTAGGTCTATTTTTAGATTTTGTTTCTGGTTATTACATCAATTAACATGGTGCTATCTGCTACTAGTTAAATAGGGAGAAAAGGCAACTAAATCAGAGGTTTTGGTGTGAATTTGTGAAGAGTAATAGAAATCTCAGCACTAACAGGCACAAATGGGAGTAGTGAGCATATGCACAACTTTGTAAAAAGTGCAAAAAACATGATGCCTATATGATTATGTGCTTCTGCTCTCATCTGTGACTGCTGCAAAGGAAGGAGTAAAAAATTAATTCCCTCTCTCTGGGCTACCGAAATGCCAGGATGCCTGGGGCAAGGATCACGGCCACAGGAAAGGAGCCAGGGAGGCAAAGACTTTTGCATGAGATGATAACTCATCTTTGCAGTTCCCTCTAGACCACCTCTGCTGTATCCTGCCAGCTCTGATTCTTTTCCCACTGCTCCTTCATGGCCTCTTCACATCTCCTTCGTTCCAAACCTTTACCTTTCATCCTTTCCACCATCTTTTTAATGTATCTCCTTTTCCTCTCCCCCCTGAACAACCAGCCCCACGCAAAATACCAACACAAACAGCGAACTTGGGTCCTGCCTCGCCTGCAGCCACCGCAGGGATGGCAGCTCACGTGGACAAACCCAGGCCATACTTTAGTTCAACAACGGGGCACCTGCTAAACTTCACACGGGTCTGTCAGGACGCAGAATCTGCCCCTCCATGCTAACAGCTTGCTTTCTATAGATGATACATTCACCTATAAAGATTTAGGATTGTGGTACACACAATACCAGAGAAAACAGGAAGCAATTTAGCAATGTCAGGTACTCAGGCCAGACTACCAGCCATAAACTAAAGCACGTGAACATTTAAGATGAGGGCACAGAAGAAGTAAGTGTGAAACAGAGAGCCCTGTGCTCATAAATATTTACAAAGCTCATTTACTGAGCTGATTTATGCTCTGATCTTATGCATGTACATAGTTACATTTTGCAAGCCTTAAAATTGACATTTGAAACAACTATTTATTATCATATTCTGGAATAAATCTATTGAACTATTGGAACACCTTTTGTGGAAGCACATCAGTTGAGTGAGTCTTCCAGAGAAATCCAGGCAACTTGCAGCTCTTCTGGGATATGTGTAAGCAGGAAAAATGCTGCTGGCTTCTTCCAGGCATCCCTAGGATTCAGTATTATGAAAAACTGGCATGGTAGAAAGAACTAAGAAGTAGTTTCAGGTGCTTGTGAGCCAATTTATTATCCCCATATATTGCTCTGAACAAGCCAAAGTGGATAAATTTAAGAATATGGAAGACATTTACCAGCCAAGGAACTGATACCTAAAGACTGTCAACAAGAGACTAAAACAACTATAAGAGAAATACATGCTGTAAAACACGTTGCAGCTTGGGAAGAGTAGGATTTCAATCTGAAAAAGATTTTATGAGATTTACCAAGGCCTGAGGGATAGGAACAGTAACATACTGAAGGCTGAAATAAAGATAGTTCTGTGGAGTGATGTTTCCTGGCCCTTGGCACTGGTCAATGCCCAGTAGTCTACTTGTAAAGAGAGATTAAACGGAATACAACAAGTAAGGCTGCGCTGTAAACAAGAGAACTGGAGGAGGCTGAGAATTATCCGTACATTTTGTATCACATCCTCTGCTTATATAAGACAACACAGCTTTGTTCCCATCTATGCCCAACAGCATCCATGCTGGCCCATCTCTCCAGGCCAAACTCCTGCCTATCGACTGGTCCCCGCAGTTCGGTGTCATCTGCAAACCTCACAGCAGTGCCTTCTGTTGCCGCCTCCTGGTCGCTGATAAAGATGTTAGTCAGGATGACTCCCAGGACCCCTGTGAAACCCCACTGATACCGTCATCCAAACAGGGTACAGCCAACAGCCATGACCCATACTCTGTAAAGCAATACCTGCCTCTAATACACTATGACATCGATAGCTCCTATTTGTAATTCAGTCACAAGGTTTGCCGTGATTAACCCCCAGAGCAGTCACTGATCATATCTTCATATACATATGAAGAAAAATATTTTTCTTCATTCTATATATTAGTTCTGAATCTATCCAAGCAATGACTTGTGTGCTCATGTGAAGGACAATGTAAAAAAGACAACCCTTGACAAATTTTAGCCAGGGCCTTCTGTTTCTCAGTACTGTGGTTCCATTAATTCCACCCAACTTATCTCCCATTACTGGGTAAATAAACAGAGCTTTTGGGTTCTCTTGTGAGTTAAAGCCTAGTATTAAAAAAAAAAGAGACTATGCAAAAACACTGCCTCTTCTGATGCCTTATATTGTAAAATAAAGAGGCGCCTACCATTCCCTGTATATCAGGTTGTGGGGTTAACATTTACACTGTTGTCTTCAGCCTGATGTAATTAGAAGCAGGCAGGATTTATAAAACTTGAAACAAGGGTTTAAAGTGGAAATATTACAAGGCTCTTTAATATGATGACATGTAAAAAGGGATGCTATACATTAAATTTGTTTGCAGTACCTTTTAGTGCAAGTAAATATGACAGCCTAAAAGACATAAAGCAGTTTTAGGAGCCCCAGCAACAGAGAAGGAATTAAGAAGAGGCTCCTGGGCTTCAAGAAAGGTGGTGAGCAGAATGCAAAGGGGACGGCATCAGCCTCATGACAAAACACACAAGCTACAGCTGGTGGAAATGTTTACCTCAAATATAGCACCCAATAAGTTGAACCTCCCTTTCTCTAACTCGTTCTTGATTTCTGAACTGCTCAGTATTTGAGTACATTCATTAAGGTTGTTCACTGAATTGCAGCCTGGGAATTATTTTTATGTTGTCCAGTTATTGGTTTTTTTCATTATTCAGTGATCTGAGATGGTCGTCTAATTCACATGATATTATTTCTATTCCTTGGCTGGGATGATCAATGGGTTCTAAATCTGGGAATTACGATAAACTTTTTTAGGACAAATTTAAGGATAAATTATTATTTGTGCTAAAAAGTACGAAATATTTGATACCTATCAACATTTCCAGGGAGGAAACACTTATTTTATGAATAGTCAAAAAAATCATATGCCTCAGGAGCATAAGACAGGTAAACTAACCGTGCTCATTTAGGAGCTCACAGATCTTAATGCCAAAGGTGCTGCAGCTGTTCAGTCTGATGTCCTACACAGAATTTCACCTAGCAATTCCTGCTCCAAACCCAGCAATTTGAGGCTGAAATAGTGCTTAACAAGCAATGGTCTATTTATAGAAAATAATCTTAATCAGCTTTATACATAATTTGCTCACTATTAGTATTTTTTAATAAGCACAAGCCCCGTGCAAGAGTTTTTCCTGGGATGGAACAAGGTTACAGGTTGGAGGAAATGAGAACGTGTTATTGACACTGGACTAAGAGACTCTGTTTTGCATGCTAAGTATTAGAAGTCTAGTTGGGACTGTAAAATTTCTAAGGGCAGTATATCTATATTAACCTGTGCATAATCTTCAGAGGTCTCTGGGAAAGCTTTCCAAAAGAATACTACCCTCACTCTCGTGTTAATAATGTTTTTTTCTTGGAATAATAATGGTGTTAACCTGTTACTCTTTCTGGCTTCTCTTTCTCCCTCTCTTTTTTTTTCCTTCTTATAACAACTTCCTATTTATCATGGATGACCAGATAACTTTAAATCAGGTCAGTATCATTTTTGGAGTAGCAGACATTCCCTTACCTGTGGAAGACCTGGTATACTCCAGCTGCCCTGAAACGTTTATTGTCCATTTTATCTCCCCATCACAGTGTCTCACAGAGATGATCAAAGCAGCAGTGAACAGTTTAATGCTGGCATCACTCTTTTCTATTTTTTCCCAGATTTGACCTCTCTCATATGGATTTTGGGATCGGCTCCTCAGCACTTGCTGGGAGGTCTTCCTGGAGATAACTGCTATTGCACATGCCTAAAGCATTACCAAAAAAGCTTTCCCAGTGATAAGAAGACATTATTATTAGTAGAAGCTTTGTGCTGGAAATTATCTTACAAACTGAAGCAGGAAAAGTTACTTTCTATTGCTATTACATAAAACTATTAATTACCCTTAAGAGACTTACTCTTCTGGTTTAATCAAAGAACAGCAGAAAGTTGGCATAATATTCTGAGTCAGATGGGGTCTGATAGACCTAACATCCCTAATCACAGTTCACTTGGAAGTCTCTATACTCTTATAGTACATCCTGGCTGTACATCTTTTGCAGTTTAATTTACATGTGCTCTCTATCTGTATTACTGCTGTATTGTCAAAACTCTCGGTATCCCCAATATTGAAGTTTTCACCAATGACCATAACTCATGTACGAGCCTCGTCATACTAAGCACTAAAAAGCAAGGCATAACAGCCTTTGATCTGCACAGATAAGAAGCAGAGGCCCAGGCAAATGAAGTGATTTGTCCAGTGTTACAAGATAAAACCTCAGGGAAAGCCAAGAGTTGAACCTAAATCCCATTGTGACTTTAGGATGTTTTTTGGTTCATGCAGAACGCAGTTCTTGTGTCTATGCTGTCTTGTCTATCTGTCTGGTTTTGACAATCCAAATGAAAGTAAATGTAGTTTTATAGGCTTAACAAGCTTATTGTGTTTTGCAAATGAAATGTAAAGACAGTAACCTTAGTTTAGAAACTTTTGTGTCAGACTGCCAATTTATTTATTTATCTATTTATTTTATTCTGTCCTCACTCAAGAAATGTCCTGTTATTTCAGTGAAACAACTGCCTCTGGAAACAGTTCAGTATTTAGATGTGTGAAATTATGGCTCAAAATATTTTTCATCACATCTGCATCTCATACTGTTCCATTACTATTTGGTTCAGTAATTTAACTCGTGATCAAATAAGCAATCACGCTTCTTAATCGATTGAATTCTCAACAAATGTTAGCTATCCATCTCAGAAATAATTTCTGTCTGGCTGCTGATCATTCTGTTGTATTCCTTATGGTGATAATTTATCCACATTAAAATGGATATTGTTCCAGATGTTGGGTCTGCCAAGATTTGAATGATAACTTTAATAAAATGACCTAGTGGTATAAACTGCAATTTTCATCTTGGCTCTCGATCTGTCCCACTCATCCACTTAAAATGCTCTCATTGTCTGTTTGAGTTGCCCACTTCAAATTTTCTGTCTTCTTCTGGTGTTAAGAGGTGTTATGGAAAGAAAGAGTGCTCAATCTGGAATGGAAGTAGGAAAATATTTTATATAGATTGTCCCTGTGTCCTGTCTGATCTTCAAAACATCTTGTAGCTCTTGGCTTTTTTGTCATGAGTTCACCATCTTTACAGCTAAAGATGGTAGGATAGACTGTCACTGCAGATAGGAACATACCATCTCAGTCCTTGCATAACCAGAAGAGCAAAAGATTAAGGTCAACAGTTTAGTTCAAAGGATTTATAAAAAGATTTTAAAAGCCACATAGAGTATGTTGGAAAAATGCCAGAAAACACAAGAAGTGCAGGGAAGACAGTAAAGGAAGAATGGGAAAGCTAGTTAAAGAGAACATGCATGGGAAGAGAAGTAAAGTACGGAAGGAAAACGTACACTAGAGACACTGTAATTTGTGGCAAAGACCATGGTGCCACCTTCACCTCCAGCAGTGAACCTATGACTATCTGTTGATATTAAGAAAAATGGCCCACCCTCAGTATCTCATACAGCTGAGAATACAACTTCAAAACTGGCTGCAGACACAAGCAATGCAAGTTTTCTTAGCACAGATCACAAATCTACAGGTTTGCATGACCTCTCTTCTTCAGCCACAGAACTTTCCTTTATGATTTGAGTCTCCCCAGTATCAGAGCCACAGGCATCTAATTGCTACTAGTGTCAGCAAACTTCAGAGAGGTCATGAGAGTGTGTGTGCATGTGTGCAAGCACAAACTGCACAAGGTAGTACTGACATCGTCAGTGCAAAATGTCTTCACTCACCACTATCTCAGATCCCCTCAGCAGTCCACTGTAATAGAAAAGACTAATAACATGTGAGTTAGATCACTTGTTTAAGCAATAGTATCAAACTTGTTTCCTTTTCTATCATATCTCTAGAGAAACCGTCAGGTGCAGTGCAATGACTCTCTCTCTTTAGAGAGATGATTACAAATACCAATTTCAGATAGGATGGCTGAAACCTGGAGAGACAGTCATTTTTCTCATGACAGCTGTGGGTCAGGAAAGCATCAAAGCAGCATGCTCTGGCTGGATTTCTATCACCTTCCACTTCTGGGGACTAGAGAGTTATTGTTATTTGTATTATTTTTTTCAATTCTACTATCTTCTCAGAAGGGTTCAGTAAAAAGGTATAGACGGGGTGATGAGGACAGAGGCAGTGCAAGGAAGGAGTAAATAAATAGACCAGGACAGGCCTGCAAAATAAATGATTGTGGAAGGACTTGTTGATGAATCTACAAAATCACAGGTAGCGTGGAAAAGGCAAATGAGGAATGATCACTGCCTCTCATAATACCCAGAAGATATCAGACAAAACCAACAACCAGCAGGTTCAGAACAAATAATGTGTTCTGTCTCACTCAGATACTAGTTGAACCATCAGCCCAGTACCTCAAGATGCAGTTGATTTTTGACCAAAAAGCAAATGGATAACCAAAGCCACATTCATACTGTCTTCTGGCATGACTACGTCATTTGGCATGTCACAATCACTCCGTGATCACCAGATCTTCTTCCCTATCTGCTATTTCCAAACCATAAGCTTCCAGTTTATAAGAGGTGGAAGACTGTGGAAGGAGTCCTAGGAATCTCCCCCTTTTTTTGCTTCTTTCTTACCTAGTTTCTTATCCACCTCATAATTTTTGTGCAATTGCCAACCAGAATAACAGTAACTCTGTAATACTCCACTACATTCTTCATTGAAGCTTAGCTCATTTTCCTTCCCTTGGATTATATCATCTTATCAAAAACACAGTCTTGCAGGATCTATTTTTGGCAAATCTACACTTTTTTTAGAGCATTTTCCATTTCTTTCACTTATTTCTCCCTTCATAATTTGCCCTAAATCTTTGAGGTGTTGGCCCTCTAGTTCCCCCTTCTAAAGTACTTTGGGTCTTATTCTTCAATTGTTTAGTGTCACCTCTGATGTTAGGATGCTCTTTGAGCACGACTTTTACTTTTTTCTTGCTTTTTGGATACTTACTGTCCATAATAATAGCAACAATAACTGAATTGTCATTTACAAAATTTAGTGAGCTTCTTATGCAGAAGTTGTTACCAGCATGTCTGAACAGGAACTCCACTGCCTGATGTCAGATATCTCATTTAGACATCTAGCCTTACTCTTCGTGTATCAGAATACTGATCTATTCAGTGGAGCTGATATGAAGGCTAAATTCAATTATGTTTGAAAAAGCTTTGAGAGTTCAATAGGAAGATTCTGCAGAAGTTCAGAATATTAGCACTAGCTCTGAAGAGAACTATAAATCCTTGGTAAGCTACACAGCTAAAATGTGACAGCTAAACAAGACCATCTGTCTGAACTGGAAAACACTTAACTTCCATCCAGTCGCTCAGCTGGCTAGAAAATTTCTTACATGACCCAAAAGGCATGTAAATTGTTCCAGAGTTTCCTAGGAAATAAAACAATCTGGAAGAAAGGGGAGGGGGGAAATATCATTCTTTACAGAAAAAAGGGGACCTGCTATGAACTTTATGAACAGCAATCATGAGCAGTAATCTCTCCCAGGCTCTAAAGTGCTGCCTGAAATGCTGGTTGAATATAAAGGAGAGATTTTTTCTGGTAACACCACTATGCCTCTTCATGGCATGGAAAACGGTGTGCAATACTTCAAAAGACCAAGGCATGCTTGAGCTCTCAGTTTGTAATTGAAAGTAGCATGTTCACTGAGCAAGCATTTTTCAAGCAAGGCCAGGTTTGCTGCATACCTTGATTAATGAGTATATTTTTACCTTGGCAGAACAGACAGGGGCTAAAAATTTTCTAAGAGAAGATCGCTTGAGGAGGAAATAGATCCATGAAATGAATATTTCAGTTCATATAAAGTAAAGCAATTCTAAAGATTTCATGCTTTACATAGTATCTCTTATCAGTAGCTAGTTTAGTCTGTGAGCTGCTATCTCCCATGGCTAAATCCAACATGTATGTTACAGATAACAGAACATCTCAAGGCACTTTCCACTGATGTAAACCAGTACAATGCCACTGACTTTAATGCTTGATGCATAGACTGCCCCAGTTATATCGCCTTTTGCTAGCACGTGGAACACCATGTTTTTAAGAGCTATAAAACAATGTTCATGTCAGCATCACAGAATCAAAACCAAGTTTCCAGAACACGGATCAGAATGTCTAGTACTTCGGATTAAAAGATTTTTGTCCAAAGAGTACAGGGTTTGGACAGTATACAGTGTCCAATAGGTATTTTGCATAAAATTTCCTCAGCATGAGGTTTTGGATTGCATTTCTAGATTAGGTCATTAGAAGTTCATGCCTTGACATGACAAGGATATATTTCTATAGGCAACATAAGGGATGAACAACTCATTTAAGCTAAAGCGCAATGCATTCAGGGACCTACTGAATAAATCGCAAGCAAAAACAGAAACAAAGAGTTCCCAGACTGAAGATATAGGGCACGATTCACAGGAACCCAGTTCCCAAAGAATTAGCTGTTTTTTCTTCCATTTAGAGGCTACTACATAAAAATACATGATGGGTCTGTTGGAAGGCTAACATTTTCTCCTATCGTGGGAACTCCAGCACTTGTGAGGAGACCCATGGAAAGGCAGCCACCTCTCTGGGCTAGACTACAAGTGCAGTGGCTGAATGTGACACTGAAGAATATGGCCATGAGCCCACCAGCAGAAAAAAACCCCAAACAAACCAACCCTTGGAAGGTGCACAGGAAATCCTGTGGAGTTACTTGACAAGGACCTAGTCAGTGCAACCCTTACAATGGTACTGGCCCAGGCACCAGTGGAGGCACAGACATTTGGTGTCCAACCTCCTTTCCCTAGAGACTGTGGGCAGACATCCCATCGGTGCAGCACACTTCTGACAGGAATCCTCTGAAAGAATCTGATAAATGTTTACCTTGCACCCCATTCACTGAGGACAACAGGCCCATAGGAAGAGCTACAACTGCGCTATCATGCCTAAAGCATGTGAATAAATGGCTTGTAGCAGCCTAAAATTACGAAACAGTGAGCAACCACATTTCTCTCTCAGCCAATTGTGTGGAGGCAATTAGCACATTGATTTATGGATGAGTGGAGGAGGGGAAATGAGCAAAAGAAACACATGTGGATTCTATCAAGTACTATTTTTTCTATCAAACGTTGGTTGTGTCCCACTGAGCTAAAGAAAGACTCTGTAATACTCGGCCCACAGTTCCCAGTAGACAATTTCTCTGCAGTGAGACAAAGTTCACAGTTAGAGCTCAGAAATAATCGCCAGCACATTGGGAAGAGCTCCAGCAAGCTGTTGTGCAAGTGCCCCAGAGCTGCCAGGGTAACTGATCTATGAGTCCTCTGTCCCAGGTTATACCCTTTTATTTGCTAAAACCCTTTGGCATAATATTTACTATTGGTTTCTCATTACATGTACCAGCTGTGTCTGAGGCAGAACCTCTGGTCTATCTCACAAGTCATTATTTCAAACAGTAAGAAGAAATTCCTTTTTCTCACTCTTCCCAGATACTTGTCTCACGTTTTCTTCTCTGCTTTCCTCTTCCAGTTTTTCTGGTTTTCTTTCCTAGTCTCTCTATCCTTACCCTTACATTTTCTTCTTTCAGTATCCTTCACTATCCCCATACAGTTGCTTGTTTCCCCTCTAACCTCATTTTGCCATTGTTTTATTTATCAATTTATATTTTTTCCACTCCTATGTCCTGTCTACCTACACATAACGAAAGCAGTACATCCTGTGGAGGCTGCTTGCTCATTTGGATGGTCTACATACAAGATACACATCTCTGAAGCAACTGTTAGACCACTAACAGCTGTTTCAAAGTGAAATCCCTATAACACACTGAAAACTACATGTAAAGACATGCAATGGTGAACTGTGCACAAGCCTGAAGAAACTACTCGTTGATACGTCCATTAATCTCTGCAGCCTAAAGGGCATCTTTCTAACTTGGTACAGGAAGCAGCCATGAAAAGAAATCTCTAAATACTCCTTTTTGAGACACAGGAAAACCACGTACTGAGTCTTTGCTGTTAAATATGAATCTATGGCATAAGGCAGGCATCAAAATCTAAAATGGCATTTACTTGCCTCAAGCAAAACCAGAATGTCATGGCTCCATCTGATTTTGCAAAGTAGCACAATGGGATCTCACCATTTGATTGTCAATTTGTGATTTCTCTGAAATAATGGCTTAGATACCTCTTGGCTTTCATGGCATCTATTCTGAGGATTTTTGTATCACTTCCAGTTTGTATTTCATGCTGGACCAGATGTGTCTCAATAGAGTGCAGAAAAAAGCCTCTCCTAGGTGACAGCTTCTCTCACAAAAAAATTGAGATCTTTCCTGGAGTCACCTTGCATATGCACATCATGGCACTGCAAGCTTTTGTAATAAAAAAGACTTCATGCTCTTCTTTGTAGCTGTATCTTCTTTCTTTCTCTGCTCACGGTGGTACATCAAGTAATGTTCTTGGTCTACTTCCTCCCCTTTTTCGTAAGACTCTGTCAAAGGACAAGCAACTTTGACTCACATGAAAGACCAGTTCTTAGAAAGGGCTCTGCTAATTGCTTACTGGCTTTCTGCAGATTTTTTTTGGGAAAAAACTATGACATACCTTATCACAGTCCTTGATATTCAGGACAGATCTTTACTTTGTCCATTATCTGTTGAACAGCTGATGAGAGTTGTACCTTCATATAAGAAGGTATATCGCTCAGTTCTAGCCCCTGCTTGGTTGGTGCTACTATTAACTGTCATCCTTCGCCTCGAATCATCAGATCTGCTCTCATGCAGGTCTGCTATTGATAGGCAACATGGTGGACATGTTGATGGCTGAGCTGCTGCTTTGACTTTTCCGAGCAGCTTTGACACGTGTTAATTTTACCTATCCCAGGCATGTTCTAGATCCCATCCTAAACCCCATGGTTTTGAGATCTAAAATCTCTCCCCCTCAGAATCTGGGGGTTGGATTACTGCTGCAAATTTTTGGTGTAAGTTTTATTTTAAGTTAAAAGATAATAACTACATGACAAGGAAACCCAAAGTTATGCACATCTTTTTAACAGTGTGCTTCCAAAATAGAGGTAAGAAGGAAGCCCACTTCCAAACATGTTTATTTACCTACAAAACAGCAGGAGGCCTGGATAGTTTACCCATGTAAATGATGATTTTTATATGTTGCTATAAAGCACCAAAATGCTAACAGTGCAAGTAAGTTTTGCAAAATACATATCTTTGTTCATTGCTTGTTTGAGGCATGATACAGTAGATTCTTTAAAACTGCAGAGTATTAACTTCTCCGTGACATTTGTTTATGAATAGAGATGAGCCAAGAGCGAAATTTTGCTGCGCACGGAAGTACACTGACAGCATGAACACTACTGTGTAGTAAAAGTATTTCCACCATGACATAAGTAGATTTAAAATGAATACGTGCACATATGCACATTGCCTTAGCATTTAAAAATATGAGCCCAGAAAGATTAAATATAACCATACACAATTTTTTGGATTCTTATATGATAGAAGATAGATCAAGTTATTTCATACAGTATCATACAAAACTATACAACCCGCAAGACATAACATTTTAAGTCAGTTTCATGTGGAGAAATGCTTATATCAGAAAACAACCATTGAAAAAAGCTATGTTCCCCTCAACAGAGAAGCAATAAATGGAGAGATTACTGAGTTAGAGTACAGGAATGCCCTGTTCTGTCTCCAATCCAGAGCACATCCACTCATCTCTTTCTCTCTTTTCTTTTGGCAGCCTTGTCATCTTGCTTTGGGAACAGCCAAGCCTCTTCTGAATCCTACACCATCAAGTCTCCTTTAGCTTTTAACGAGGCTTGCCCATGCCAAAGGCTCCTTCACTGAACATCTCTCCTCTTTCTTTGCCTGCAAAGAGCTTCTGACAAGATCACTAACCTCCACAGTCATCAGACTGCATCATAAGCCTCATGTATAGAGTAGGATATCAAACCTGAGACATAAGCTTGGTACGCTGTACCCAACTACTTTCACCACATACTCTCATTGTCAGTGCTTTTGTAGCATGACTCTACTAGCAAAATCTTTACTTTTAAAAGCAGTGAATGACCATTTAGATGAAGAAGAGACGACATAAATCAGAGTAGTGAATAAACTGATTGCAATTCAGGCATTTCATATCTGTAGAGCAGTTTACCCAGTGTTTCTTTGTCACCCTGTAACCATCCCATAACATTGCTGTTGATTACATCGCTGCCTGTGTACTACTGTATCACATTTAATTTTAACAATTTATTTAAAACTCCATGAACTCCAAGAAATCTCTCTACCTTATAGATAAGGTCAACAACTCAAAATAGATTAAAGACAATTTACACATACGTTAAAGAGTGTTTGGTCAAACCTCAGTTCTACACTTGCCAGTGTACGTGGGACTATCCCAATGAACCTTGAGTTGACTTGATTAGAAAATATGACTGCAATATGAAACACTTTTCAGATTACAATTTCAAATTTTCAGCATTTATAATATGTGGGCAAGCACACTGATTTCCAGGAGGAATTTGGAAATAACTACAGTTCTTGGGAGGACATGATTCTTCTGCATAATACCAGAGTTAGACATTCTGTCTACCTATAGACTTTCAAGGTTAATTTGAATTTGTTAATTGAGTGAATTTAAAGTAATCATCTCAGCCATGTTGTAGATGCTGTCATTGAAAACTAATGCAGAGTTATTTCATATTTAGCTTGATTCATTTCCAAAGTAAATTGGGCCATACTGCATGAAATTGAGAAAAACACAGGTAGTTGAAGAGATTAATTAAAGCACTTTAAAATCTATTTGGGTTATTTACCCTTGAGGCAGAATCACTGGTCAAACAAAAATGTTATGCTTAAAAAACCAAAAAGCTTATGTTTCTTCAGAACATTGCACCAAAATCTATGTAAAGATAAAATCTTACGATGAAGATCATGTAACTAGCTAGAATATTGGCTAATGTGGAGAAAAAAAGACTTGTCCTTTCAGATACTAGACAAAATGGGGCAAGGTGCAAACTAGATACAAGAATGTATTTTGCATTATTAGGTTAATAAGCTGGTTGGGCTACATTTTAATACAAAATAGATTGTATATTAAATATAAATTATGAAATAATAATCAGAAATGGCATATTGTGCTTAATGTACTAGCACATACAAAACTACCAACAAACACATCATCAGTTGCTATAGTAATTCTAGTCTCCACCTATGTCTTAAGAATTATTAAAGGCTATGATGAATTTTG